>JZKD02S1834561.1:389896-410583 GCA_000966675.3 Picea glauca | reverse complement strand
GAGAAGGGATCTCTTACAATCGTAGATCTAGAGGGATCTCAGATCCAACACATTCAGAGGAACAACACACTCTAGGTTTGATTGTTTTCATATGCCTCTAGTTGTTATGGAATTATGAACATCTAGGTTGCATTTTTTGATCTATTGAAGTTATGATTATTGTACTAATCTCTGGTCAAAGTTGAAGTTAGAAACTAAATTAGTCAAGTTATTAGATTGATTAAGGTTGAGATTTTAGATTTTATTTGTATTATATTCTCTAACTCAGATTTCTGTCAGGAAATTATATTGTCTTAAGTACAGAGGACAGGTTGAAGAGAATAATTTTCATCTTGAGTGAAGGATACTCAGATGAAAATCAACAAAACTTGTTCTTAAAGATAAGACTCCAGGTTCCATGTTTGATTGATTAAATTAATAAGTTTCCAATTTGTACATATCAAGTTTGATAATTTCTACAATACTAGTTGTGACAACAATCCTTGAAAGGTTCTATTACTGCTAGATACAATGAATAATTAGTAGCATGTAAGTATTATTGATATATACACTTATTGTACTTATTTGCAAGATGAAATAACATCTCCTCTAGGAGATACTTCTTGTTTTTATTCCAGGCAGGTCATCTTGGTTATTTTATAAATTTTATGGAGGATACCATGGAAGAATGATTGATCACAACACTAGAAGAGTGTTTTTCCTATTATTGTATTTTTATTTTTTCTCTTGTTCCAGGAAGGTCACAAGAAATAGCTCTGAGAAGGAGCTACTGTGATTATTGTTCTCATTCTTGATTTTTTTATTATAAGAGTATTATTCTTGTCCACTATTTTCCCCTTTGTTGTCCTTGTTCCAGGCAGGTCACAGGTGATAACTCTAAGGGAAGCTATAGTGATTGTTGTAGGAGACAACATATTAGATAGTCTCTAGTTTGAGACATGGAGCAGACTATCTAGATAAGAAGTTGTATGCACGACTATATACATCCATGTACCAAAGAATAAGAAGACAAAGAAGGGTACTTTTGTGAGATTTATAGTATTTCATATGGAGATTGATTGTAAGGAGTAGAAGTCTCCAAAGATGACCGAACAAATTCCTCTAGTACAGTTGATCACTCTTCATATCATTGGGAAGAGTTAGTAGAGCCAAAAGGGCCTACCCAGAATCATTACAGTAACCAGGAAGAGACCAACATGGTCTCATGACACTTTACAAGATGCAAAGCCATATAGCATTGATGAGCCATGTCATGAAGAGAAGATGGCTCCACTAGTGGTGAGGCAGGTAACCCCACCAAGTACCAACTCAGAAGGATTCAAGGCTTAGAGGGATCTAGTTGGACCATACAGTGAAGAATAAATGAATACCTTTCGACATAATAGTGCATGATCTAATTATTAGAGACAAGATTAAGTATGATTGATTCATTGTCATATTTTTTATTTATGGTGTGACCCAGTTTTTTTTTTAACAGTAGGCTCATGTTTGGCATGTGATGTTATAAGTATGTATCTTATAACACTACACAACATCTCATGATGGATCCTATCTAGGATGAAACCTCTTTGTTAACATGCTTGGAGTAGCACACTCCTTATAGTATGTTCTGGTAGATATGGAAGGAATCTAGATAGTTCCCACATGTATTGGTATGTGGATGAGTGTTGAGCAGAAGTGTGGTCAAAGATAATAAAATCTTTTGTGTGGTTTCATGAATATGACTACTATGTCATCATACTTATTGTTATTTCTTTATGCATTGATTAATTTCATGATTATGGAATGTTGTTGACTATTGGAATAAATTTGACTTGTAGGTAATACCTACAAGAAGAGAATGACGAGAATTTTTCCAGAGGACAAGTGATGAAGTCAACAGATTGAAGATCCAATTGATAATTACTACTTGAGAGGGAGCCAGACACTGAGTTCCAGAGGGATTTGGGTACAAAATTAAGGAGTAGGAGTCTCTGTTGGATGCAAGAAGCAGTCATGTGTGGCACTTAGTATGACTGAAGCAGAGTATGTGGCAACATGTGCAATGAGTAGAGAAGTAGTGTGGATTCAAAAGATGTTGTCTGGGTTATTTGGTCTCGGATTGGAGATGACCTGCATTTGGTGTGACAACTAGAGTTGCATGAATTTTTCATAGAACCCAATGTTCCATGACAGGTCAAATCATATCGAGATCAGATACTACTATATCAAGGATATAGTACATAAGGGACCAGTGAGGCTCCAGTTTTGTGACTACATAGGATGAGGTTGTAGATGTGTTTACAAAGTCTTTGTCAAGGATGAATTTTGAGTACTTCAGGGACAAGCTTGGCATGGTCCCTCTTTAGAGGGAGTGGCTGGTGGGCATCCAACATGAAAAAGGGTTGGCACTGAGAAAAAATGGAAAAATATCATCCAACATGAAAAAGGGTTGGCACTGAGTCTGGTGTGTCTCATCCAACATTAAAAAGGGTTGGCACTGAGTTTGGTGGATCTAACCCAGCATGAAAAAGGGTAGGAATTGAGACCGAGGGTGCACATGATCAGGTGTTGATGCATTGTAGGGTAGTGGATGTCATGGGGACATGTTGTAGCTATTTAGAGCTATACACAGACCTTGGATGCATGGGGTGAATTCATGTTGCACTATGGATATCTTGTGTGGATATGGTGATGTTACCTATAGACTGGTATGCAAGACCATGTGAGATGGATGGATGTGTTTGAGACCACTACATACAAAAAATCTTAGTAAATACCTCCCTAGCTAAGAGGGAGTGTTGATTGTTTGTTAGCTACAGGAGGTATTAACCTCCACGTGTAACCTTCGACTTAGAATAGAATATTCCAGAAGAAAATGAACCATTAACCAGATGTGTGGAAACCCTAGAAGACAAGTCGGCCTAACATAATAATAATATTAGAATATTATCTTCTAGAAATACAATTCGGTTCCATAGGAAAAAGATAAACTAAAAATATAATTACCAGAAAGTCAGGTCCAGCCAGTGAAAAAAGTCACTAGACAATTTAATATAAGTAGAGGACGTTTTGGCTCATTTGGATAACCAGTAAGTGTGCAAGTCTTGTGGAGATCTGTAGTTGCAGCTGGAAGGAGGAATACGGGTGCATGGTCATCTCTTTCTCTTGGTCTCTCTCTTGGTGATTTTCTTGGTGATTCTCTTGGTGGTTCTTGGTGAAACTCTTGGTGATATTCTTGGTGATATTGTTGCTAAGTATGGTGAAAGTAGTGAAGCTAAAACTACTTTAGTTGTGTATGGTAATTGTTCTGTGGATATGGGGACTCTCTCTCTATTTTGCACTACCCTTGGAGAAGGAGCACTCTACTTGTCTTGCGTTAGAAGCTAGGGTTTATTTGTTGGTTCTGGAGTAGGCTTGCCGTAATTATTCTAAGTAAATGTTAGGATGCTTAGGGGTGGCCTTGAGCCTATGGTTGGGTGAAAATGATGTGACATTGTCTATGGTTAAACGAGCATACCAAAATTTCAACACCAACAATAGTGGGTCAATACAATACCTCAACAACATTTTTATGCGCATAAAGAAAATGAGACATTCAAGTAGGCTAGATGATAGATTTTGAAGGAGAATATTTCTTCTACTTCAAGTACAAAGCTAGGAGATGATGTACCAGTATATGATATGCCTGATCTATTTGATGATACCAACAAAGATCAGTCTTCAGAACAAGTAAGTAATCTAAGACACTTTTTGGGGTCTTGTTTGAAGTTGTTGAATGATAAATCATATATACAAATGTTACAAGGGCTGTTAGAAAAATGTTATTATGGAAAAGAGATACAACTGAAACAAAAGAAAGTAAATCATGTCCGTAGAAAGACAAGCAAAAATAGGGAGTTTATATTGAATGAAAATATTGGATATTTTAACATGCGTGACATCATATTAGATTTGGGGTACGAAGTAAATGTTCTTCCTAAGAAGACATGGGAAGCTATGGGGGAACCTACACTGGGGTATTCACCTATTTAGTTGAAGCTAGAAAATCAACATAAATTGATACCAATTGGCATATTGAAAGACATACGAATGGATTTAGATGATGTGCACACTATGGAATATTTTGAAGTGATTGATATAATAGATCATACTAAACCTTATCCAACATTGTTGGGATTGGATTGGGAATTTGACAATCAAGCTATCATCAAATTGAACACCAGGAAAATGATCTTTGAATCAGGATAATATAGAGTCATTGCACCATTCGATCCTTCAGAAGGTGAGAGATATGTTGAACCTGTGACAAAGAATGTCATCATAGAAGAGATAAACCAGTTGTATTGAACTACCGCACACAAGGAAGATTACATTAACCCAACAACAGATGGAATGCTTAGCTGGAGAAGCATTAGTTCTTGTGCTTCATATTTGGACACAGGAATGGATAACTGGCATCATTTATTACATGAAATATCTACTAGAATATGTGCAATAATGACGCATGCACTAAGATGGGTTGGAATAGAGGTAACTGAACCTTCAACTTTTTATGGTCGTAATGATTTAGAAGAAATTTTAACAAAGTTTGAGTTAGAATTTTTTGAAATTTAGAGGTTACCAGTTTTAGACATTTCCTTGAAAGCTACACCTGCACGTTGGTGGGGTACTCATAAAGACAAGATTCTGAATTAGTATCAATGAAAAATATTACTGTGCATCAGATTTGGCGCAGAACAAGAGAAGAAATATATGGAGAAATATTATGGATTAGGACAACCCAAAGAACATATAGACAGATGTATAAACCAATGGATATCAGTACCACAAGAGTATTTTCCACATCACTTTATTAATACATTGGAAGGAGTTCAAAGGAATTGGTATACAAAACTATAACTACGGAGAGGAACTGCAAATTGGGAAGAGTTGCAACAAAACTTTGTGATCACCTTTTCATTTGAACATGAGAACCCATAGATAGATACAACACTGAAGTTGGTAAAAGAGAGGATCTTTTAAGAAACTGAAGTTGAAATTGTCATAGCCTATCAGAATTAGAATCGACAAACAACAAGACATTTGTTACACTGTTACCACGTCGCAGAAGATGACCCAACAGAAGAAAACCTGCGCAATATTAAGATAATAGAAGTTTAAGGGGAAAGAGAAGTATAAGGTCCATAGTTAGAGTCAGAATAATTTTCTGCACCACTGAAGATAAAAGAAGGTAAACATTATAAAAGAAGAGAATCCAAAGATTGCAAGTATTGGTGACTATTGGGATAACCAGACAGTGGAAAGAATAACAGAGTTACTGCGTGAGTATAATGATTTGTTTCCAATGACATTTTCAGAGATCAAAGAGGTAGCAGGAGAACTTGGAGAGATGAAGATCCCCTAATTGAGACCATATGCTAGACCAATAATACATAGACCCTACAGGATGGATCCAATGTATAAGCACCAAGTAAAGGCAGAGATTGATAAAATGTTAGAGGATGGTGTAATAGAACCTATTCAAAAATCTCAGTGGATTATCCCTATGGTAGTTCAGGAGAAGAAGCAAGGGGGAATAAGGATCTGTGTAGACTTGATGAATTTGAATGATTCCTATCTACATGATCCCTTCCCTACTCCATTTATAGATGAGGTATTGGAGAATGTAGGAGGACAAGAAGCATATTCATTCACTGATGGATTTTTTAGGGTATCACCATATCAGAATAGCACCAACGGATCATCATAAGACTACATTTTCCATATAATGGGGGTCATATTAGTACACAGTGATTCCATTTGGGTTGAAGAATTCCCTTGATATTATTTCAAGGGTAGTGGTAGCTGCATTTAAGGATTTCATACATAAGTTTTTGGAGGTTTACTTAGATGATTGGAAAATATTTATCTTATTGAAGGATCATGTTGGAGTGTTAATATTGATGCTAAATGGGTCTATAAAGTGTCAAATATCCTTGAATATTAATAAATACATATTAAACTCACCATTTGGAATTTTTCTAGGGCATGTGGTGTGTAAACATGGTCTTTTGGTTGATCCTGCGAAGATTGTTGTCATTGTTAATTTATCGCCACCTAAGTCAATGAACCAATTAAAATATACACTTGTTCATATAGGCTACTATAGGAAGCTCATAAGGAGATATGAAAAGATTAATGCACCCATGGAGAAATTTTTAAAGGATATCAAATATTAGTGGAATGATGAGTGCCAACAGAGTTTGGAAATATTGAAGGAGAAAAGGGTGGCAACACCAATTTTAGTGTTTCCAGATTGGTCAAAGGAGTTCCATGTTGATGCAAATCCCCACCACTTTCGGGGCTTGCGTGACCTCCTGGTCTAAGGATCGATTGTATTTGGAGTTGAATTATCTCTTGGGTTCCTTATGAACCCTCAAAATCATATACCATAGGCCTTATATCTTTTCCTTGAGTGAAAATCTGCGTTCACGAGGGTCTATTTACCTAAGCAGAGAAATCCACATGACCTCAGGCCAAAACCATGGGCTAAGCTCTTAACCTGCAAGAACTCTGACACTTTGGAGCTCCTGGATTTAGGAGTTCCAACAACAACAACCCACAATCCTCCCAAATTTTGAATTCATGGACAACTGAATAGTGCGAGGATCAATGGATCTCAATAAGCATCGTATCTATGTCTCATAGAGACTCTGGGATTCTCGACTTCGGGGAGTTTACCCACTCCAACATGTGATTCTTTTGAATGTGTGAACTCCAAACTAGTAGATCGGAAAACTGACACTTACCTCAAATCAACGGTTGACGCTTTCTCCATGCTCCAGGATTTGGAGCTTTTCAAAACATAACACATCAAATATTTTGGAGTGTAGAACTGGAGAACTTGAAAAAGGGGTATTAATCGATGGTCCACATGTCCCTTGCAATGGATGGTCGATATCTACTCCGACCTTCAGGCCTTCATGATTTCTCGAGCTAAAACACTTTACACCTTCGTTCTCCCGAACTGTCGGATTTCTGAATCACTAGAAATATTCCAACACGTGGACCTGACTCCAATGGTTAGGATATTCTCTGAGCTTCAGAGATTTGGAAATTTCTCGTGCTCTGCAATGACACCTTGAATATTCCAAAAAACTGGGCTTTTGAACCACACTTGATCTACGGACACATATCCTTGCCTACTAACGATCCAAATTAACTTTGGGCTCTGGGACTTTGGGAAACTTGTCTCCTCCAAAACACACACCCTAGAATTGTCGAATTCGTGAAGTCTGAAGGACTTTAAGGGTTAACACCCATACACCTTCTCCAGATCCAATGGTTTTGAAGAACTCTAACTTCTCTTGAATGGATCTCACCCACTCATCGTCCAAACCAAATGGGATTCTTTCTTTCGAGAGATGAATCTAGCTATCCTTCCTGAACTTTGTCAACTTTAAAAGACTTAGGCTCTAGCGCATGTCTTGCGCTACTTCTCCTGAGCTTAAGACTTAGAAAATCTCATGCGCACTCCTTGTTCTTTCTCACCTTGAGACTCTTTCAACACTTCTCTAAGTATTAGCCCTGTGTACACCTTGCACGTGTCTTCTTCTAGCTTTTATACTCAATGAGTATATGTGCACTCCTTGCACTCACTCTACAAAATTTACTCTATCTCTCCTGAGCTATCAAGTTTGAAAACTACTCTGCCTTCACACTCCTTACGTGGCCACTATGCACTCCTTGCGCTAGGATTTCAGAATAGAAACAATTGAAACTTATAGAACATCAAAGGTTCATTCATTTAACCACGAAATACACACAGAAGCATATAATAACATAACATTACCCAAATAACTCAAAGATAAGAAAACTCAGACATTGGAAGAAATTCTCCTTTATTATCTTCCTTCAATAAAACATTTACAAGATTTCTTATAGCTCTCAACTACTCTCTTTGGAAGAACTCATAGTAAGCTTCAATAACAATTACAATAATCTCCAGTAGCCTCTTCTAGGCATAGATTACCTACATTTATACATGGAGGGGCTTCCAAATTCTTCCTTTTGACTACTTCAGTGCTTTCACATCATAATTAAAGCATTCTACCACTAATATTTATTACAATAAATGAATAATTACAACCCATATATGACTCGAAGCTCAAGATCTTCACAATCCTTAAGGCATTAAAGAAATTAAAATATCCTGGATTGATTACAATGGCTCATGCCGCAAAATCTTAGGGGCCTTTAATTACAATAATTTCAAAACATTAAAGTGACACACTCTCCTTGGGATCAAAACCAATTTTGAATGTGCGTAATGGATGCTGAGTTGTCCTCCACTCGGACTCATTGAATGTTGATGGCGATGCTCCTGCATCATACTCCTATGGACAAAAATATTCATGGACTCCTGTCCATGAGCTCCTGCACTGTCTTTCCATGCTTTTGGATATCATTTTCAATTATCCAACTAGCATATTCTGCTAGATGATCTTTCCACTTAACCAGATACTGATAATAAACTTTTCTCCTGGTATTTTTAGCAATCCTCTGATTTAAAATCTTCTATATCTGTGCTTCTCTATTATGGGAATCTTTCACTTCCATTGAATCTCCTCCTTATCATCTGTCCCTTCTGTATCATTCATCCTGTAACAATATAAGTCTACTACATTGAATATTGGTGATATTCCAATGTCCTCTGTAAATTCAATATCATAAGCATTTGTAGCAAATTTTCTGAGGATCTTACATGGTCCTATCTTTTTCATCTTCATCTTGTTATATTTCCCTTTTGGAAATCTCTCCTTTCTCATGTGTGCTAAAAATTGATCTCCAATTTCAAAATTCACCTCTCTTATCCTTTGGTCTACTCTGTTCTTATATTTATGCCTTCTATTATATAGTTTTCCTTTGGTTATATCATGCTAATCATGTGAAATCATGTGAAACTAGTGACTCCATTGTTCCGAGATTCATAAGAGACTCCACTGGTTGAAGATACAGGATGGCCATGGAGGCTATCTTAGCTCGGAGGTTTGCACCTCTCAATTTTTCAACTATTCCTGGTTTTCCTAATCCTATGCTTTCCTTCTTAGAATGCATCCTTAAGGAATAGATAAGATAAATAAGCTCTCCATCAAGAATGAAGATTCTTGTCGATCTGATAGTTTGCTACAGAAAGTTTGGTTTCAACATTTTGTTAGAGTTTGAATAAGTTGCAGAAGTTTGGGCCTGATTTGAAAGGCTATTGATAGAATCCATAACCCAATGGACTAGGCACAACACAGTAGAATGAAAACATTTACAGAGACAAAAATTTGTAGGCTGCATTGCACGGATGAAAAAAGGAAAAGGCACAGTGGTCTGCTTGTTCTTGATGCCTCACGGGGAGAAAATCATCCCCATAAGGAGCCAGTATTAGTACTCAATTTATAGTTTTAAATTTTGGACTTTTGGTTGCGACAGACACGCTACTGAAATAGTGATATTCTTGCAACACCATCATAAAACATCATCTCACTTCCCAAAAAACTCCTTAAATTCTTCGGGCCATATCTAGATGGCTTATGATTTGATATATTGTGGCAATGTTGATGTTGGTCTAACAAATCAATGCCACTAGATTATTGATTGAGATGTAGTTGATTTGATTAAGCCAATTTTGGTTTAAGGCTTCTTTTATTAACCAACTTTGGGTGTTTTTAGTTGTCTCTCAGCCTTATGCAAAGTTGTTATATTTTATCAAATTGTGGGCCTAAAGGACAAACTCCAGGTCCAATGCCCCAAGCTCCAGTTACATGCAACCTACCACACAACGCACAAGCCACGAGTCAACATGAGCCTAGCCCCCAAGCGCCAAGCCACAAAGAGGAGCCTATGGGAAAATAATGAGATTCACTCATAAGGTCAAGATTGTAGTCAATCTAGAGTTAAGCCACGCAGAGTATGTCTTCAGGAGCAAGGAGATTTTGGTTTGCTTATGCAATCAATATCCATATAACAACAATGCAACAATTAAAAAAACCATACTTAACATTGTTGGCGTTCTAAATACCAAAGTTCTACTCGACGCTAGAAATAAGTCACGAGGAAACATGGACATTAATCATCCGATGGCATTGATATTGGTGACTTAATCTAGGTGTTGAAAGGAGGCCATAGTTTGCCAAATGTCAATGAACAGAGCTTGGGTCATTTGCTACTAGCACGTATATATAAAGGGAGAGCATGCATAGTAGATCCCAATATAATTGACGTCCACTCTTTGAGGCCATTTGACTTGAACACAATTGGGAATTCAATAAAAAGACACATAGAGTGTTGATTGTTGAAAAGTGCATGCACACTGGTGGCATTGGAGCTAGTCTCAGGGCTGCAATTATTGAGAAATTCTAGGACTATTTAGATTCACCCATTATGCGCTTATCTTCACAAGATGTTCCAACACCATATGCAGACACACTAGAGGACTGGACAGTAGTGCAACCTCTTTTTGTAATGGATGAAGCTGTTGTATGAGCTACAAAGAAGCAAATCTTGGCTGGAGTTTGGAATTGGATTGCAAAGACTTCGTATATTTTGGATTCAATTTGATTTTGAGTTATTAGTCAAAGGGATATTTCCAGAAATTCGTGGACATACAGAGTAGACAAATCTTATCATTTCAATATTGCTCAGAAGTAAAAATCGGGTAGTGTTTGCTCAAGATTTAGTGATGGAACATTTGATGGAAGGGTATCATGATCTCTTCCAGATTTAAACCCATCAAATCAACAGTCGATCAAATTAGCTCCATATCTCCAGATTTTATAATGCTTCTATAACAGACTATTAAAGAATAATTTCCAGATTCAGTGGGTTCTATCCAACATCTTCAGGATTAGTTCAATATTTCCAGGAGCATGATTAGTTAGCAATAATCATGTCCATATTTTGAAGCAATAGATGATGGACCATCCCATATTTTTAGGCAAAGAAATCAAAAGAGCATCAAAATTAGCTAATGAAACCGACATTCTAGTATATTGGCAACAAATCCTAATTTTGAGATATCCGATCCAGTTTTCTAAGTAGATGAGTATTCAAACACTTAATTACATATCTCAGATTTTAAGGTGGCAGATTAACTGGTGAGATGACTCCAGATCACATATTGCAAGGAATTTAATTTCAGTTGTCCCAGATTTTTTGCAAGATATCATAGATTGTTTCTATTCTTATTTCATTGTGATGATTGTTTAGAGGGAGACAACAAGAGTCTGTTTATGGGGACTCATCTATTTAAGTTATTTTTTGTTAATGGACAACCGGGGGAGAGGCCCATGAGGGTAAATCCTGAGAATAATTTGATTAATTGGCTTGTGTATGAGCATTGTAAGCCTATGGGCAGTTTTATTAAGCATTCATTTCTGACATTGAACATCCCTGTGAGTCGTGTTATCAGATTGTGATTTCTTCATTTCCCATTCTGTTTTTTCTCTCTTTCTTAAATGAGTTACATCCATTGAGAATCAATGACTGTCCATAAACAATAGATTCTTGAGAAACAAGATTTGTTGTGATCTGCCTGTTGTTTGTGTGCTTTGTTCAAGTACGTGTCAAATACATTTTGCGGAGAGAATATCTATTTGGTGGATGTTCTACTATTTGTCACACTCTCCATTCTTCTATCCATCATCATATAAGTATTTTGTCTGATATGCAGTTCATTGGCCTTCAATCTAACAGAGTGTTTACTTGACTCCATGCCTAATGGTGATTCATTGATCTACATTTAGCTTATTCCTTTATTATTTCTCTTTCACTTTACCTGATCCACCTTTTTTTTTCAAAACCCAAAACACATCCTTATTTTTAAAATCATTGCAATAACTGAAGATGTGATAGGCTTGACCCTATAGCAGTCCAAGGGCAACTTCTAGCACTAACAGATACAATCCAGTGATCTGTTGTTTTCCCTTAGCATATTGGCACATTCTGCATATGTCCACAAAATTTTTCACATCATACCTCATGCCTAGCCAATAATATGAAAAACTCAACTGTGCATATTTCTTGTCATGGCCAAAGTGTCCAGCCAATCCTTTGTTATGTTTCTCCTTTAGCAAGTTATCCCTCATTGAGCATTTCGAGATGCATAACTGAATTCCCTTGAATAACAGACTATCTTGGATAAGATATTCCATCCAATGACTTCTTTCACTTAGAAAAGGGTTCTCACATGCTTCATAAGCTTCTTTGAAATTTAGGTCTTCTTGATACATCTCCTTCAAGTGTTTGAATACTAAAGTCTCGACTTGGAATTCCTGCAATATCAAACATCTCTTGCTCAAAGCATCTGCAACTTTTTTAGCGCTTCCACTAATATGATTGATAACAAAAGTAAAATTCTTCATGAATTCTACTCATTTGCCATGTCTTTGGTTCAATTTCTATTGTCTGGTTATAAAATACAATGCCTGATTATCAGTATATAAAAAAAACTCTTTCGGGATAAGGTAATGTCCATTTTTTCAAATCTTGAATCACAACATCAAATTCCTTGTCATATGTGCAATACTTCCTCTTAACATCATTCAACTTCTCACTAAAATAAGAGAAAATCTTATTGTCTTGACTTAAAACTGTGCCAATGGCTACTCCACTTGCATCACATTTGACGTGAAAAATCTTCTTAAAATCTGGCAGAACTAAAACAGGTTGTTCTATTAATTTTTTTTTCAACACTCTAAATCCCTCTTAGCCTCTTCTGTACAATTAAAAGATGTATGCTTTTTCTTTATGGTGTCTAGTATGGGTGCACAAATACTTCTGAAATTCTTGATGAATTTCCTGTAAAAAATTGTCAACCCATGAAAACTTCTTACTTCAAACACGCTTCTTCGAGAAGGCCATTCTATGATTTCCCTCACCTTCTCTGGATCCATCTTCAATTTATTTGAAGATATTACAAACCCCAAATATACAAGTTATCTTTTCATAAAAGAACACTTCTTCAAATTCCCCAACAACTTCTCTTGTTGTAACCTTCTCAAAACCATCTTCAAATATCTCAAATGCTCCTCTTCAGTATTACTGAAGATTAGGATGTCATCTAAATAAACAATGACAAACTTACCAATAAAATATTTGAGTACTTCATTCATCAACCTCATAAACGTACTTGGTGCATTTGTTAAGCCAAACGACATAATAAGACACTCATACAAACCTTCATTTGTCTTAAATGTTGTTTTCCATTCATCTCCCTCTCTCATTTTGATATGATGATAACCACTCTTCAAGTCTATCTTGGAAAAATAACTAGCTCCACTCAAGCAATCCATTAAATCATCTATTTTGGGTAAAGGAAATCTATACGTGATGGTTATCTTGTTGATGGATCTAGAATATGTGCACATTCTCCAACCTCCATCTTTCTTTGGACTCAAAACAGTTGGTACTACACATGGGCTCAATCTTTCCTTGATCAAACCTTTATCCAACAACTCTTGGAATTACTCCTTGACCTCTTCATTCTCTTGAGGGATCAATCTATATACTTCTTTATTTGAAAAACTTGCTCCTAGAATAAGGTCAAAATGGTGATTGATACTCCTGATGGGTGGTAAAGAGTGACATAACTCATCCACCACAATATCAATGAACTCATCTAATAACTCTTGAAATTATATAGTAAAATCATTCAAAGAAGTTCTTGTGAGAATGACCCTCAACTTACCTACAACAACAAACTGTATTTTTTGGTCTTTCTTAACTTCTTTTAAGAGTTCCTTCTGACTCATGAAAAGTATACTAGGACTAGCTTCTTCTTTGACTCCTTTATCTTTTATTGGCAACAACATATGTTTACACCCATTCTTCTCAAAAGTATAAGTATTCTTCCTCCCATCATGTATGACATTCCTGTCATATTGCCACAGTCTCCCCAACAGAACATGCAAGTCTCCCCAACAAAACATGAAAAACATCCATGGGTGAGACATCACAAAACAATTCATCTCTATAACCACCTATCTTAAATTCAACCTTACATTATCGACTTACCATTACTTGATGTCCTTTCTACAACCGCGAAACCTTGAACGGATTCATATGTGTAGTCATATCCAATTTAAGATTTTCCACCATTTCTATGGATGCCAAGTTATTAGTGCTCCCACTGTCTATGATCACCTTGCATACCCTATATTTGGTCTTGCAATAAGTTCTGAACAAGCTGTTCCTATGGACTAGTTCTTGTACCTCTTTCTCTGGCTTCACGAGAAATTTCCTCATCATGAGTGATATTCCTTCTTCCTCTTCTTCTACCTTCATGTATGTCTCCAAATTCCTCTTGTGTGCTTTAGAAATGTGAGCTTCTCCACCTCCTGCATTTTTCTTCTCAGGACATTCCCAAGACATGTTCCCTATCTTTCCATAGGCATAACACTTCACTTATCCTCCTCTGCCTCTTCCTCTACCTCTAGGAAAAGAGTTTCTTCCTCCATAGTGTCCTCCTATAGAACTTCCTATTCTCTCTGTTTGACTGTGATGTTTTCTAGCTTCTCCTCTGGACTTCTGAAACTTTTCTCTGATGGCTCCTCTTCCTCTTTTAGGACTCTTTCCTCTTTTCCATGGACTCTGCTTCCTTGCCAACTTTTCTTCCGCTTTCAGGGCTACCTAATAAGAATCTTCCAAAGTTCTCATTGTTATCATACTAATCTCATCCTAGATCTCATATCTCCCATTAATGTACATGGAAAATTTTTCTTCATCATTCTCCCTATGTCCCGCTCTTATGTTCATCTTGTAAAACTCTTCAGTGTACTCCTTCACTGACAAACCTTTTTGTCTCAGATTCTGCAACTTCTTGAACAAATTTATCTAATAATCCTTGGGTATGAAATTATCCTTCAACTTATATTCCATTCTATCCCAATTCTTAATTTTAGACTTACCTTTTCTCCTTATGTCATATTGCAATTCATCCCACCATAAAGATGTATGTACCTTCAATCTGGTTACTGTATGCTTTACCTTCTTCTCATCATCAATCTCTTCATAGTCAAAGTATTTATCTAAATTACTTATTGATTCAAGTAGTTCTTCCACATTCATATTTCCTTCATACATTGGGAATTCTATTTTTTCTTTGGTTCTCATCTTGACAACAACTCTCAAGAGTCGCTCCTCCACTGCTAGTTCTCCCACAATTTATTCTGCTTCAACTTCTTAAATTTCAGCTTCACTGGCATCACCAAATTAGGCACTCTTCTCTGTGTTGTCTTCATGGAATCTAAACTTGCATGAAGTTGTCACATTTCCTCTTCAATGGCTACATTGACGACTGTTCTTTCTCCGTGTCTCCTTGGTGGCATGGTTCTAAGTTTTATTTCACACAAAGCTTAATTTTACCTGCTCTTTATATCACTTGATGATATCGAATAAGTCTCCTTCTTTTCTTGATGTTAGTAGAAAAAATGTGGCTCTGATACCACTTGATGCAAAGCCCCATCACCTATAGGGCTCACGCGACCTCCCGGTCTAAGGATCGATCGTCTTCGGAGCTAATTTAGCTCTTAGGTTCCTTTTGAACCCTCAAAATTATATACCACATGAATTATCTCTTTTCCCTATGTGCATATCTGTGTTCGCAAGGGTATATTTACCTAAGTGGAGAAATCCACGTGACCTCAGGACAAAACTGTGGGCTAAGATCTTAACTTGAAGGAACTCCGACACTTCAGAGATCCATGATTCAGGAGTTCCATTGACAAAAACCTGCAATCCGCCCGAATGCCGAATTCACAGACATCTTAACAACACGAGGACAAATGTCTCTCAATAAGCATCGATATATATGGCTCATGTAGACTCTGAGACTTCATAATTCAGGGATTTTACCTACTACAACATGCGATTCTTCTAAATGTGTGAACTCTAAACCAGTAGATTGAATGACTAACACTTACCTCAAATCAAAGGTTGATGCTTGCTCTGCACTCCGGGATTCGGATCTTTTCACAACACAATACCTTAAATCCTTCGGAGTGTCGAACTGGCAAACTTGCGAATGGTGTATCAATCGACGGTCCACGTGTCCATTGCAATGGATGGTCGATATCTACTCTAGCCTTTGGGACTTTGGGAGTTCTCGAGATAAAACACTTTACACCTCTGTTCTCTCGGAATACCCGATTTTCGAATCACTATCAATCTTCTAACACATGGCCCTGATTCCAATGGTCAATATATTCTCTAAGCTTCAGAGCTTCAAAAATTTCTCGTGCTTTGTAACAATGCCTTGAATCTTCTAGAAAATCGGGCTTCTAGACCATGCTTGATATGTAGACATGTATCCTCTCCTACTAATGGTCCACATTAACTTGGGAAACTTGTCTCCTCCACAACACACACCCTAAAATTTACGAATTCGTGAAGTTCAAAGGACTTGAAGTGTTAACGCCCGTGCACCTTCTCTAGATCCAATGGTTGTGAAGAAGTTTAACTCCTCCCGAATGGATCTCTCTTGCTCATCCTCTAAACTAAAGGTGATTCTTTCTTTTGACAGATGAATCTCACTATCCTTCTTGAGCTTTGTAAACTTTAAAAGACTTAGGCTCTGGTGCATGCCTTGCACTACTTCTCTCGAGCTTAAGACTTAGAAAATCTCCTGCGCACTCCTTGCGCTTGCTCACCTTGAGACTTTTTCAACACTTCTCTAAGTGTTTTCCATGTGCACACCTTGCATGGGTATTCTTTGAGATTTTATACTCAATGAGTATATGTGCACTCCTTGCACTCACTCTACAAAATTTACTCTATCTCTCATGAGCTATTGAGTCTAAAATGACTATGCCTTCGCACTCCTTGCGTGGATAGTGTGCACTCCTTGCACCACGATTTTAGAAGAGAAACAATTGAAACTTATAGAAAATCAAAGGTTCATTCATTTAACCATGAAATACACACACATTCATATAAACACAAAAAACATATAACATAACATTACCTAGATAACTCAGAGATAATAAAACTCAGACATTGGAAGCAATTCTCCTTTATTATATTCCTTCAGGAAAACATTTACAAGAGTTCTTCCAGTTCTCAACTTCTCTCTTTGTAAGCACTCACAATAATATTCAAAAACAATTACAATAATCTCCAACAACCTCTTCAGGGCATAGATTACCTACATTTACACATGGATGGGCTTCTCAAGCCTTCCTTCTGGCTACTCTAGTGCTTTCACATCATAATTAAAGAATTCTACCACTAAGATTTATTACAATAAATGAATAATTACAACCCAGATATGAGTCGGTGCTCAATATCTATGCAATCCTTAAGGAATTAAAAAAATTGCATTCTCCTAGATATTTTACAATGGCTAATCCCTCAAAATCTTAGGGACCTTTAATTACAATACTTTGAAAATATTAAAGTTACACACTCTCATTGGGATAAAAAACAATTTTGAATGTGTACGTTGGATGCTGAGTTGTCCTCCACTCGACCTCATTGAATGTTGATGGCCATGCTCCTGCATCACATGTCCATGTGGATGCCTCTTCAATAACACTTGGAGTAGTACGAAAACAACCAGGAGAAGGTGATATAGATCACCCAATATCATTTTCAAGCAGGAAGCTCTCATATTCAGAACATAATTATAATACAAAAAAAAGTGAAGGTTTGGCTATGGTGTATGCATTACAGAAGTTTAAACATTATTTGTTAGGCCAACATTTCAAGATGTTCGCATATCACTCTGCTCTTAAATACCCAGTCAACAAGCCAGTGTTGGGGGGAAGAATATGTAGATGGTTGATGTTATTTTAAGAGCTTGATTTTGAAGTAGTTATGAAACCTAGAAGATTGGATGCAGGGCCAGATCATCTGTCAAGGATAACCAATGGGGAGGAACCGAGTAGTTTGGAAGATAAGTTTCCTGATGCACAACTATTTTCAATGTATATTTTTGATGAATATTTTGTTGATATCATTGAATTTTTGAGTATAGGATTTTCCCCAATGGAATACACCACCGTGTAGAAGAAGAATTTGGTGGTTATAACTGTAGATTACCAACTGATTGTAGGAAATTTGTATAAACTAGGTGTAGATAACATTATAAGGATATGTGTCATATATCATGAACGTCCTATCATCTTAGTAGAAACACATGAAGATCTAGCTGGAGGACATTGTGAAGGGAAGGATAATGTGCAAAATATATTGCGTGCATGATTATGGTTGCCAACAGTTTCAAAATATGAAAAGGAGTATTTTTAGAATTGTGATGTCTGTTAGAGGGTAGGAAAGCCATCCGGGAGGGATGAGATGCCACTGAAACCTTAGGTAACTCTTAAAGTGTTTGACAAGTGGGAAATAGAATTTGTAGGACCAATCAATCCACCAACTAGAATATCAAGAGAAAGATACATAATTATAGTGATAAAATATTTAACTAGATGTGTTGAAGCAACAACAATGAAATATTGCAACGCAAAGACTGCAACACACTTCCTGTTTGAAAAAATAATTACAAGGTTTGGATGCCCTATAATTCTGATGAGTGATCAAGGAACTCACTTTATCAATAGTACCATCTAGGAAATGACTGAATAACTTGAGATACATCATCATAAGGGCACTCCATACCATCCTCGGGCTAATGGAACAGTGGAAGAATTTAATAAGATAGTGGATAATGCCTTAACTAAAATTTGCAATGTGAACATTGATGATTGGGATCCGAAGATACCAACAATATTATGGGCCTATAGAATTACATGCAAGAAGCTCACAGGGAAGACACCTTTCAGATTGGTGTATTAAAAGGAAGCAATAGTCCCTTTAGAGTATTTTATACATAGTCTGTGCATTGTAGCTATTACAAACATGACAAAAAGAGGCACAACTCAAGAAGTATTAGCTCAAATCATGGAGTTATAAGAATATAGGATTATGGTTGGTTTCCATTAGGAAGTACACAAAGTAAAAGACAAATCTTGGCACGATAGACACATCAAAAATAAGAAATTTAAGGAAGGAGATATGGTTCTCCTCTATGATAGTAAATACTTGCAGCACCCAGGGGAATTAAGGATGCATTGGATAGGGCCATATGAGATAAAGTGTGTCACATATGGAGGTGTTGTGCAACTATAGAATCTAACAGGCAAAGAGATTAAGGGATTGGTGAATGGAAGTCAACTAAATCTATATAGGGATAATCGACCCAGTAACCTTAAGTAGTTGAGGCATAGGAAAATACAATTGTACATAGTGTATATATATAAAAAACTGAGAAAAGAAAGAAAAAAGTAGAAAATGAAGAAAAGAAAGAAAAATGGGGAAAAAAAAGAAAAAGGAAGAAAAAACTGGAAAAAGAAGAAAAATACAAAAAGATGAAGTAGATAGATATGTGTTAGAAAGGTAGTGAGATGATAATGCGCTTAACATATAGTAAGTGGTGGGACAAAATAGGATGACACAGTGTGCTATAAAAAGGTGAAAAGACAGAAAAAATAGTGCATCGAGATGGAAAGCGGTCGGGAAAAGAAAAAAAAAAACAGTGGTAAAAAAAGTACAGGCACGACAAAGCATTTATGATAGGACATATAAAATAAAAAGTTGTTCATGAGAAGACTCAATATGTCATTGTGCAACTAATATCTAAGGAGAAAAAATCAAGTATGAGCAGGTGATTTTGAGAAGTATTTAGTAAGGATTCATAGAAACTATTGCAGGATTTAGAAGAATGGTGCCACTGAAGGTCGGAGCTCACTGCCAAATTGAAAGGAAAACACGAAGGAACACGAGATATCCATAGGAGAAAGAAGTTGAAGTAGAAAAACATATTCAACATAAAGGAATGGTAGACGTGGATGTAATTTCATCACCCTTCATTGAACCAATTAGTCCTACCATGGTCAAAGATCAGGTTCCAACAACATAGGAGATGGAGGTCAAGATGCAGGCAAAAACAGGAAAATGTAGCACAGAGAAGAAACCCATGCAACAAATCATATTAGGAGCACCACAATATATGGATGAGACTGATGATGAAAGAACATAGTTGGATGAGCCTAGACGATAGGTCGAAGAAGCGCAGAACCCTGTTGCAGAGCCACTGCAACAGTCAGAGGAAGTACTCATGGAAGATGTTACAGTCAAGCATGATTCAGATGCAGAAGATGAAGAGGGTATGCACAAAGAAGCAGGGCCATCAATAGAGACAGTGAAGACAAAGGAAAATAGACGATAAAAATATTTTCGTGCAAACATAAATAAGAAGCACTGACACCACCGTGCATACCCAAAGGAGTCACGATCCTTCTTGTAATATTAGGATGCGTGGATAAATTGAGGTATTCAAACCATGATATTGTAGATAGGGAAAAGTTACCTGCGTTTGTGCCATAAGTCTACATGAAGAGGAAAGGTATAGATCCATCAGGGGTTCCAATTTTAGAGCCAAAGTAGTGGATTGCAGGGTTGTATAACACAAGTATCATGAACTTGTTGGAAATTCCCCATTTTGGGAGGGGGAAATATGTCAATTCTTGTGTGAAACAACTATTTTTCTTGTTGCATGGGTGTATTCTATGTGTAGTGTCCCCAAGGCCGAGCCCTTTATAAACCTGATGTATGAAACAAATTGTACATATGTGTTATAGGCTGGTGAGCCGAGTTCCTATAAGCTGTAGGCTTATGTGTTTGTT
>JZKD02S1834561.1:368150-382945 GCA_000966675.3 Picea glauca | reverse complement strand
AGCTGAACCGTGGGTGGGGGATCTTCCTCCATTCGAACCCAAACCCATGTGCGTGGAAGGTACGACCTCTGCCGGGTATCCTGATTCATCTCTGAAACCGTTAGCCGTGTTTGCCGGAGGAAAACCGTGTAATACCCTGTCCGGAGCTATGAGTCTATGTCTGTTCTAGTCAATCCAAAAACGTATTCCTGAACCAGAATCCCCTGTGCTGGACGTGAGTGGAATCATCCTGCGAGTGTAGGGGAAAATGAGCTAGCCTGTGCGTGAAGCCTGCCCCGAAAATCATCCCATGAGATTATCCTGTGACAGCTGAATCTTTTTGGGAAGCCTTGTCTGTGTTTTCCCGTGGATTGATGTGACTACACAGTGCTGGACTGCGTGAGGCTTGTTGGCCTGTGAGCGACTCCTCCAGGTGAGAGAGTGTGCAGAGGGAGAAGAGGACTCCTGGAAGGAATCCCTGTAGCTGTAATAGAGCCCAGAGAATTGCGGTCCGGTCTGTTCCTGTAACCCAAGGTAAGGGAGACTGGCAGCCGAAGGACTGTCTAGGTGACAGAGAAGGTGCACTCTCCTGGGGTGGAACAGGCATGTGGGGAATGAGGGTCTATGTGCAGTGAGCGTGGGAGATTCCTGGGAGAGCTTCTTCCTGTTGAATGTGTATGTGTTGTCTTCCCTGTAACCGAACCTCAGCCTGAGTCTAGATTCCTTGCTCGGGGGTGGAGCTCAGTCCCAGCTCGGGGGTGACCCACTGTTGAGTTGATGAGCAGTGCGGTCTACGGCTGGGAGGTTCGTGGGAAGCCTTCACTTGGTTGGTGATTGCTACATCAGATAAAAGATAAGTAATATGAGTTATGTTTTAACACATTTGACATGACTGTGTTGTTTATGTATCATGTTTGCCGCTGTGTAAATGAATTAAAGATGAATGCTATGGCTTGTTTAATTATAGCAGTACCCATATATTTTACTCTGAGTTTTAAGTGTGTTTAATTGTGTTAAATGAATTTGCTTATAAAACCCAGTATGAATTCTGTATATAATTCCATGTAAGGAATGGTAAACTGAGAGGTTTGGAAACCTGGGTAGTGAATGGGTACACTACAAATTGGTATCAGAGCAATTGGTACACTACACTATGGATGTATAGGTTGGTATCAATAGATGTATATTTAATTGTAGATATTTCAAGTTTTCCAATAGATGGAGAAAATCTAGAACAATATTTGGATGACAAGACCAAGGAGAAATCCCTGAAAGAGAAGATGAACAAGACATATGGCACTGAGATAGGGTCCCGGGGAATCATAATTAACAAAATAAGTGAACTTGTGATGAGTTTGGAAACAAATATGATGGCTTGTAAACTTCGAAGGAAATGTTGCAAGGAAGAAGCACCTGCAAGAGTCATAGCAACAACCACGTAGTGTGTGAAGGGGAGTCTACTTAGTTGGACCCCATATTTACTAAATTTATTTTTGGATGATTGCAAGGATGCATAGGATCTTGAAACAGAGTTCCATTATGCATGGTTGATAATAATGATAGATTTGGTGGGTTGTGAAGAACCCAAATACAACATGTTTTACCTAAGTCCAGGAAAGTGTCGCGCAACTAAGTATATGACATTATGGCACAATTCAGATGCAAAAAAAAGGAAGGAAAACACCATTATATTTTATATATATTATGACAATATGCAAGAAAGGATAGCTAATACATAAAGGATATCATCAGAGGTAGTAAGGGAGAATCAAGGAATAACATATTTTAAGACTTCCAGACACAATATGTGGATCCATGCCAAAAGGGATCCCAAGAAGGAGTGGCTACAATTAAGGTACTGTGTGACAAAATAAGAGGTACAATGGGCCATGAAATACTAGCCTTAAGAATGGAGGGTACTAGTAGTCTCCAATAAGGGATCAAAAGGTAAGAAGAAAGTAGAAGTTGGCCCTTCATATAATTCAAACAGTCTAGAAGCGAATACAAGAAATGAAGAATGCGTGAAGGAAACATGGGGGAGTGCAATAGTTAGAAAGCCAAGACAGAAGAACCATATCCCCTTGCCTTCAGTATAGGAGAAGGACCCCGCAAAAGTAACAAATGGAGGAGTACAAAAGGATAACAATGTTCCCACATATGAGGAAATAGGAGGAGGAGATCTAATAGACATGGAAATTCTAGGTACGAAAGTGCAGGTAGAGATGCTTCCCATGAAGAGGACATTATTACAGTCAGGAGGACAACACAAGAAGATGAAGGCACATAATATCATTCTAGAACTAACATTGACAGAAGATGATGAGGATATGGTCATAGAAAGAGTATAGGACTTCCCAACAGAGTTGTGGGATGATTCTGTGAAGAAAAAGGGAGAGATAATGAAGAAGTTGATAGAGGTTAAGGACACATTGAAAAAACTACAAATTACTACAATGCAGTAGAGAGAACAGGCGCAACAACAAACTCCACAAGAAAGATCAGTTCCAATGCAGAAGATGGTACAAATAATATCAATGGGGAGTGAAAATTTTTGTATAACTCAAGAGATGTTGCAGGTGGATGAGAAGACAACAAAGAAGCTATTAAAATCCATCGATCACTTGCACTTGGCACTTCCCAAGGTTCCAATGAAGGCACTCTATAAACTGAAAATCAGTGTCATGTAGAATATTCAATCGAGGGCACATGCAGATATGACAAGTATGCAACTGGCCAATGAAGTAAAGAGGACATTGGAGTTGAAAATCAATCACGCGTAGTTTGAAAGAGATATAATAAAGCAAAAAACTGAAAAAATATAGAAAAAAGTGGAGGAAGCGTTTAAAAAAATTCCTGACAGCGCGCAAGAAGGGAACATAACAACATAGGAGAAAATTGAAAAGATATCACATGTTATGGAGGCATATGGTAATCACATTACAAAGTTGAATGAAAACCTAGCACCAATCACTCCACTAGAGGTCAAAACATAGAGGGAGTAAGAGGTGATAGGACATAAGGAGAGTATTGCACATAACATTCAAGAAATCATAGAGCTATATGATAGGAGCACACAATTATGGACTAATATCTAGGAAGATGAGAAACTACAGGAGTTAGAATAGAAGGAAGAAGGGGTAAATATTGTAGTACAAGAACTCAAGCAGAGGAAAAAATAAATGAACATATCAGATAGGTTGAAGAGTTTGAAACAATTGAAGAACATGCAGACATAGATGGAGAGCATACATGTAGAGAAGCAATCAAGGCAGGCTAAGTTGGAGCCACTACAAGAAAGGGTAGAACAAATGTTGACTGATATTGATACAACCAAGGGGCGTATTAAAAAAAAAGATTGGAGACTGAATATTTGTTGAAGAAGAATATCACTATGCATACTATGGAGTCTATAGAATAGAAGAGTGAATGGGTAGAAACTCGAGTTTGATATATTGCAAGAAAATTCTACACCCTAGAGAAGTCAGTGCAGGATGAAAACATTGCTTAAGTGGCTCAGGATGAGCCACATGTGAGTGTTGGGGGCCTATTGGCGCATACCATTTTTGGAAAATGTGAAACAATAAATGAGGCAGTTAGAAAATGGACTAGAAAAGGAGTGCACAACAGAAAATAGGGAAAAGAAACACGTTGGATAATAAGGAAAAATAACGTGAGGAAGTAGGAAAGTCAAAGGAAGGAAGGAGGAAGCATATCAACCACGAGAAAAAATTTAGAATGTGGAAAAACCTAATCCACTTAGGGTTAGGGTTTTGGTCATTGATGTGATGACTTTTAACCCATTTTTGCAGTATAAATGTGTATTGTAAGATCTAAGGAGATCGATCTAGCGAGTGATGAGAATGAGTATTATTTCTTGAGATATCTAGTTGTGGACTAGTTTTGGAGATGAGTGTTTTTTGGGTTGTAACTGAGGGTAACACTTCAAGTTGTGGAGCTTGCTGCTACCTTTTTCAGCCTCACCAAAATTATTATGTAATGCATGTAGAAAAAAACCTTGATGAAGATTAATAAAGAAGCAAATAATGCCAGATATTTGTGGACGTAGCCCAGAGGGGGTGAACCACGGTAAAACATTGTGTCAATTTGTGGAATGTTAGTTTTATGTCTTGCAATGGTTTATGATGAATGAATGAATCTGTTATTAGTCAAATGCAGTGCGCACTAGAATAGTTATGATACTTTATGCAGAATGAATGTTAAATGAATGCATATGGTAGAATGAGAGATCTGGTAAATGTTGAAGTAGAAAGCATGCCTACCATCCTCAAAGAAACATCCCTTCCAAGTCTATAGATGTCTAGGTCCTCCAGTCACCCATAAATCCATCTTGGGCGATGCTTCATTATGCACCTTGTGTGCAGTGTTACCTTCTGGTCTCCAGAAGGGATGATGGTTTGTAGGGTTTTGTTGAAAACTTAAAGTAGAACTCGGGTCAGCCCAAACACACCAACAATAGAAATGAGGGGAACTGCAATTTTTCCATAATTTTGAACAATCTTGCAATAATATCCCATTAAACCCAGGATACCGCACAAATTTTTAAGACTTTTAGAGAAAGTACAATTCTTCACAATTTATATTTTCTTAGGATCCACACATACACCATCCTTTTCAATAATATGTCCCATGTACTCTGCTTTAGAAGCTCCAAAAGCACATTTAGATTTTTTGAGAAAGAGTTTGTGTTGAGACAACAAGAGTAATACTTTATCCACATGGTTTAGTTGGGCTTAGAGAGTTTTACTATAGATGAGAATACCATTAAAGAAAAATAAGAAAAAATGATAGAGGAAAGGACAAAGGACATTATTTACGAGACTTTGAAAAGTGGAAGGTGCATTACACAGGCCAAAGGGAATGACAAAGAACTTATAATGTCTCTCATTAGTTCGAAAGGAAGTTTTTGGAATATCGACCTCTTTCATATGTATATCGTGGTAGCCAAAATGTAGATCAAGTTTAGTAAATTACTGAGCACCACTCAATTCATCCAAAAGGTCATCAATGACAGGAATGGGAAATTTATCTTTGATGGTAATTTTGTTGAGGGTGCAAAAATCAGGACACATGAGTCATGTGTCTTATTTATTGAGTACCATAACTATAGGGGAAGAATAAGGGTTGGTACTAGGATGGATAACACCCACTTCTAGCAATTCATGAAAAAGTTTCTCAATTTCATTTTTCTGTGCAAAGGGATGATAATAAGGGTGAATATTGGGAGAAAGACTTCTAGGGACAAGGGGAATGGAATGATCATGTGTGCCATGGTAAGGGGGAAGTCCTTGCAGATTGTCAAAAAATATTGGTCTTTGGAGAGGAGAGATTGGAGGTCAAGATGAACAATAGGTGAGGGGGTCTCAACTACCTGAATGGAATGGAGTTGGGAAATAATTACAGAATGAATTTGTTTGAGAACTTTTCCATTCCATGGGAACAAAGGATCTCAGGGGAGCTTACCATGATTCCCCGGAGCTGATACTGATGTCCATCCTGTTGGAATTTCATGGTTAATTCCTTAAAATCCATGACAATGGGGCCTAATGTGCGTTACCATTCAACACTGAGCACAATGTCATAACCACCCTTGTCAATAGTAAACATATCACATTTCAAGTGGTACTAACCAATTTTTAGGTGCACATTTTCACAATCGCCCCCACGTTTCATGGAACAACCATTAACAATTATAATTTGAAAATTGTTGATTGCATGAATATAACACATGGTCTCTTGAGAAATACATCGATGAATGAAATTATGGGTGTTTTCACTATCTACTAGGATAAAGACATTCCTATGATTAATGTAACCAATAAAATTAATGTTTTGGGGAGAAGAAAGAGGTCAGTGCACTACAAGGAAAAGACCCTCTAGCGGAGGTTTTTGCGGAAGCCCCTATAAAAATAGCCCAAAAATCAGTTTATAGGGGAGGACACAAGAGGAGGTGAGTGGGTGAAGGTTTTAGCGGATGATTTTTTATGGTGCTTTTATAAATACACAATGTGCCAGTTGATTTTCTACTATGGATGCACCACTGCTCTAAAAAATGGCATACCATGGTAGGGTTATTTCAAATAAAAATACACTCTAGTGTGGTACTTAAATACCAATGCACTGGTGTGCCCCATTGCTCTAAGAAATGGTGCACCGTAGTAGGATTATTTAAAAAAATATATATACATGGGTGCACTACTTAAATATATATACATGGGTTATTTAATAATTGAGCGCACAATAACTGGGTTAAATAAAAAAACATTTACCAGGCATAAAATTCATTTTTACCCTTTTCAATGTTGTAGATCTCTCAAGTGCTGGTGCAACTTTTTCCTCTTTGAAGGGCCCTGTTGCCAATGCTTCCCTTGCTTTCCTTCCTTCCATTCATTGCTCAGTGCATGGAATTTGATTTTCACCAAATGATGGATAGATTTGGTTTTTTGGACTACGTGGAAACCATGCGTCCTCAATGTTGAATTTTATAGGTAATGTATTTATTTCCTTATAACTTAAACTTTTAGAGGATTAAAATTCAAAATTCAGTTAAATTTCTACTATTTTTTTCTTTCTTTTTTTCTTTTATTTTTTGCACAGTTCATTCGAATCATTTGGCTTGCACCATGGATGGTTCACCTTGAAAATGTATAGGGTGCATTGAAATACCATGCCTAATTTTTTTTGACAGTGTGTTTGTAAACTCTAACTCACCTCTGCATTGGGTAAACTTTAACGCATTGGTGCATAATTTTTCCGACGCACCACCTAAAATAATATAGTTGTTTCTTCACAGTGCGTCGAAATAATGTTAATGCACCGAGGTGTTACGTTAAGCGATGCACCGCATAAATCAGATATATTATTATATGCAGTGCGTTGGTAAACATGCACATCGGTGCGTTAATGATTACCCAATGCATTGTTGTAAAAAAATAGAGCCTAAATGACAAAGTAACGTAATTATCAATTTTTTAAAAATTATTGATGTGGTGCATATCCTTTCCTATAATGCACTGGTGCATGTCGAAAAAGGTTACGCACCCCAGTAACAAATTTTTTAAAAATGGTTTTATGGTGCTTTAGGATTTTAAGATTTTATTATTTTATGTGGTGCATCGATTAACCTTAACGCATCGGTGCGGTAAGGTTATACAATGCACCACATAAAATAATATAACAAAATCTATACAGTGTGTTATGATACATGTGCACACCATAGACGATTCTCACAAGTAATATACACATTGTGTGTGGTGCTTGACTATTTTTTGGGCGCACCGATGATGAAATTTACTTATTTTTTGAAGAAAAATATTTTTTCGTATTTATAAATAAATTTCTCATTTACTAAATTATTTTTATGTTTTATGTATGAGGCTGATGTATTTTATATGTTAATCATGAATATAGAGAAACATCAACAACAAGAGCAGAGGGTTGACTTGTACAATGTTGCACGGGATTGGGAGGCGAGGGAGAGGGAGAGGGATTTGTACGTTCGCTCTATTATTGCTGTGACCCAATTCCTTTTGAGGAATGTAAGCCTCTTGAAGTACTATGAGGAGGCTACATCCATGAAGGGGCACTCCGAGTTCTTGGTGCAATTGATCCATCGATGGGATGTCCACCACCAGGATTTTCGTGTCAGTCCTAATCAGTGGTACCAACCCACTGAGGAGGATATATATTTTATCACTGGGATATCCATGAGAGGGGAATATTTTCCATAGTTCCCTAATGTCCCAGTCGATGTTTCAGCAGAGAGTCATCTCATGTACTCTCATAGATATATTTGGGTTGATGTACTCTCTCCAACTGATTTTCAGGTGTTTGGTGGAAAACTACATATTTATTCTTTCGGTGCAGAGGAGGTTATATGTCTCTCATTGTTAGTGACGACCATTTCACACTTTAACAGTGATGTGAAACACATTAGTTGCACTCTTTTGTATTATTTTGATTCTTTGGCACAGACGCCATGACTTATCAGATGGTCTTCCATTTCTTTTCATTAGTTTTGTATAGATCTAGATAGATCTTGTGCTATGATACATGGGAGAGAAAACTTCCCTTTTTCTTCAGAGTTGTTTTGTTTCTTTTTTGAGATGTTTCCTGTAATACCCCATTTTTTAGCCCCATATTAAATAATGTATTTTGTTAATTTATGAAAGACTAGAGTTCCCAAACAATTAAAAGAGACCAATGTGCCTAGGAAATGTAATGTTTTGATCATTATTAATAATAAATACATCACTGGCTACTAGACGGACAAGGGAAAGAGTTGTAGGGGCCTATGATTACATAAGAGAAGGGGATTGAGGGGTTAAGTATTTATTTTATATTTTATTTACCCATTTCTATTTTATTGGAGAATATCAGTTACATGAGCTTCTTGGGGGAAGGCCACGTGGTTCTTTTTTTCCAAGAAATATATAAACCCATTTTTGGTTTGTTTGGGGGTTCACTCACTCATTGTTCATTGTTCATTGGTCACACCTTTCGTATTTTTCTCTCTCCATTCATTCTTTCACCCACTCCTCATTCCTCATTCATTTTGATCTTGTCTTGGGGAGGAAAAACGAATTGTTGGAGAGGAGACATTTTTTTGTTTGTTTGTAATGACTATTGGTGTATCCTAGCCATGAATTAATTCCTTCATGTATGATATGCATTGGCATGTGTTAATATTTTCTCACAGTTGTGAATCCTAAGAGTCCTAGCATGGGGATTCTTGATCAGATGCATTGGAGCCCTAGAACGAGGTGGATATCCTGAGGGACTCTATGGTAGAGAAGGAGGTCCAGTCTATTTGGTTGTGCAGGATGGATAAAAGAGAGCGGGTTTACTCCAAATTGTTGTGTATTGAGAAACACATGAGAGCTTGAATGATGACTGGTTTGGGAAGCTGAGTGACACCCTAGAACCGTCCTTGTGGATTCATAACCCTAACTTAGGGGTGACATTATTGTTGAGATTTAGAACAACAATGTCTACGATTGGGTGAAATGTCCTTAGTCTGCATCCAATTGGTGATTCATTTCATTAAATTTAAGTTTTCTCTGTCATGGTTTTATTTACATGTATATTTATTTCTGTTGTGTATTAATTATAATATTTGAGATTAATGTTTATAATGTGCATTGTTGCTGGTTATTGTTGTGTATAGAATTATATTCATTTCTTTTATGTTGTAGCATGAATCTTTATCTCTGCATGTGAATATTTCATGCCTCTTTGTTAATTAAAAATTTATCATAATTCAAAATCAATCCAAAAGTGAGTTTTGAAGTAGCATGACCAACCTGTGAGTGGTTGGGTACATTACATTTCCAGAGACGAGGCCTACTTTTGTTTGTCATCCTTCTAGATGGATGACTTAGGTGCATATGCACATGTGGGGCTATATGATTCCTAAGAGGGTCCAACTAGATTTCCTGACCAGGATTTCCACTAACACATTGGGGCCACTAGCCAGTGAGGTCGATCACATGTTTGTGATGCTGGCGCATCCTTATGCAGGGTTGGATTGGCGAGGATGTATGAAAATCCTCTTCACACCAGATGAGCCACCGAATGCTAGAGGTAATATTAGTGTTTTGTTTAAATTCAATTATTTTCATTTTATTGTCTTACATAATTAGAATAAAATTAATTCTAACACGTTCTTTAACTTGTTTTATTGAATTGTTTATAAAAATTGTCTAATTATTGTTATGTACTATATATTTTACAGATATTGGCACATTCCTTGGGGACATTCCTCCTCACCCAATAGATGTGGATGAGTATATTCCTGAGGCCACGACAGGTTAGGGCCCTTAGGCGTAGATACCTGGCTGCATGCATTATAGGTCAGATACCATATTCAGGTTGGAGTTGGGCAACCAACTCTGCGCACTTTTGGTTGAGGTGGGAGTCTGCCCTGTGTTGATGTGAGACATCAACATAGATCCTATTCTCTTGGAGATTTGGAGGGATATGTCACATAATATGATGCCTCTTATGCATCATATCATCAGATTTTCCATGCTACTAGCAAAGAGGAGGGTTTTTGATGCTACACACTCATTTAGTACCCCTTATGTTGATGTTTTGGTAGTTGCGAGAGGTATTAATCTCCATGGATAAACCTTTAAATAGAATATAATATTCTGGAAGCAAGAGAAAACCTAAATAGATGTGTGAAAACCATGGAAGAGAAGTCGACCCAACATAATAGGTAATATATATATATATGGACATGTCGACCCTATTTGAAGAGACAATTATTCACCTGGCAAGATTAGTATAAATAGAAGGCACCCTAGCTGGTTTTTACACACACTCAATCATCTAGACGAAAGACACAAGTTTTGAGGAGGAGCTGCAGTAGTTGCATGTATGTAGTAATTCCCTGTCCAGTGTTTTGGTACTCTATATTGTGTTCTACATTTGGAGAAATTTCACTACCCTAGTTTATATATTGGTTCTAGTGAGGCTTCCCAGAATAATTATTTATGTCAAAGGTTAAGGTGCTCGGGGGTGGCTTTGTGACTATGGTTGGGCAGCAATGGTGTAGCATTGCTTATGGTAAATGAGCACAACATTCTAATAGGTTATGGGCCCACACCACCTTTAGAACAATCTAACCACTGGAAGATATATCTGCAACTCTTTGTCAAGCTCGTTGTAGCACAATTATAGTTGCAGCTAGGGTTTCTGATCTTACAAAAACAATAAATGCTAACCTAATTATTCAGTCACTTTAAGGGAAGCGTTTAGCATAATTATTATATATCCTAGTGTGCCCTAACCCATCGCATCTCCTAGTTCCCTCAACCATAAAAAATGTCAAAGTTGAATTTTTGGGTTAAAGTCAAGGTTTGAATGGTCAAAGTCAAAGTTTGGTTAGTCAAAGTCAAAGTTTGACAAGTCAAAGTTAAGGTTTGATTGGTCAAAGTCAAAAGACTAGTCAAGGTTAAAGTCAAAGGCAGTCATGATTTCCTCCATAAAATCAGAGTGGCGCAACAGGAGCATGGTCTCTTGGTAGAGCATGGAAGACAAGGATTGAAATCATCCTTGCAAAGAAAAAAGGGAAAAATTATGGAACCACAAAATGAAGAGAAGATGTCAAAGGATGAAGAGTTTGATTTTTGGAGCTTCCAAGAACATGAACATGGAGTAGGAGAAACAATAAAAAACAACTACTACATATCTAAATATCTGGAAAGAGAAGGGATATGTGTCCAAGACGCAATCATAGAGACATAAAGATCTCATATCTAATACATTCAAAGGAACAACACACTCTCCAGGTTGGAAAGAATAATTGTCAAGCAACTCAAGCAGAACAATAGAAAGACTCTAGGTTTGCATATCAGGTTTGATATTTTTATTTCTGCTTAAGTATTTCAATCCTTTATATTTTATTAATGCTAGGAACAAATGAATACATAGTAGTGTGTACTATTAATATAAATACTTATTGTACTTAATTGTAATATGAACTAACATCTCCTCTAGGAGATATTTCTTGTTCTTGTTCTCAGGTAGGACAACTTATTAATGCTATAATGAATTGCCATGAAATTGATATGTTCTTATATAAAATCATATTATATTGGAAATAATTTTTCTCTTGTTGTTCCTGTTTTGGGTAGGTTATCCTATGTATTCCAGGAAGGTTACCATAGAAAGAAAGACTTGAAAGGACTCAGAGGGAGTCAAACTTCATAGGGAGTCAATGATTAGGAAGAAACAAGGTTTCATGAAACTTTGTAGGATGCATAGGGGCATGAAGAAGATGGAAGCGTGGTTCGAGGATTCTCTCAATTAAAGGGAGTTGATGGCAGAATTTGAAAAGAAAGATCTTGTATACTTTGTGTCGAGTTGTAGGCTTCATGTTGAGTTGTAGGCCTTGTGCCAAGTTGTAGGCTTCATGTTGAGTTGTAGGCTTCATTCCGAGTTGTAGGCCTTTGTGGCGACTTATAAGATTCAAGTTGAGTTGTAGGCTTTGTGCCGATTTGTAGGATTTTTGTCGAGTTGTAGGCTTCGTGCCAAGTTGTAAGCCTTGTGCCAAGTTTTAGGATTCATGTCAAGTTGTAGGCTTCATGCTGAGTTGTAGGACTTATGTTGAGTTGTAGTATTTATGTTGAGCTATATGATACTCCTGTGAGATGGTCTAGTATGCTGATTTGTTGCTACACCAGTCAGATAGTCTTGTACACTAGTGGCATAGTCGAGAACTTGTATGGTTGTGATGGTGTTGCTCGTAATATTATTTGGGTGATCATGAGATAGCCTTGGTAGATATGGTTATTTTATCGTTCTACAAGACCATATAGGTATTTCCCATGCCAGGTGAGATGGATGGATAAGGATCATAGTAATGATGATACTCAAAACATGGGTGATCACATCATGCAGGTGTATCCCATGACGATGATGGTGACACACACTATTAGGTGTATTTCTAGTGTTCTCTAGTGGGTTGTGGCCCCTAAACGACATTGACAGGTCCACATGGGTGTATCCATGTGTGACATAATGATTCTACTAGTAGCACGGTCTGTGTAACCATGATGAGAGGATCATGGCATAATGAGCAAGGTTATGAAGACCAGAAGGGGACATCATGATTAAATAACTCCCTAGCTAAGAGGGAATGTTGATGTTTTGGTAGCTGTGGGAGGTATTAACCTCCATGAATAAACCTTTGACTAGAATAAAATATTCCGAAAGCAAGAGAAAACCTAAAAAGATGCTTGAAAACCCTAGAAGACAAGTCGAATTAGTAGAATATATATATATATATATATTCCAGAAAAGGATAGGTCAGCCATGTTTGAAGAGACACATGTTCACCAAGCTAGATTAGTATAAATAGAAGGTGCCCCAGCTCATTTGTACACACACTTAGTTATCCAAAAGCAAGGTGTAAGTGTTGAGGAGGATCTGCAGCAGTTGCAGGTGTGCAATAATTCCTTGTTCACTCTTTTGGTACTCTATCTTGTGCAGTACCTATGGAGACAATGCGCTACCTTGATTTATCTATTGGTTCTAGTGATCAGAATCATTCTTTATGTCAAATTTTAAGGTGCTTGGGGATGGCTTTGTGCCTATGGTTTGGTAGAAATGGTGTAACATTTCTTATGGTAAATGAGAACAATATTCTAACACCTTCATCCAATACCTCATTGATTGATGAGAGTGGTCGTGATCCTTCTCCATGTCCTCCTCCTCCTCCTTCACCTCACCTAGATGAGTAGGAGACACCTATTCCTCCATTGCCTATTTCTCATCAGAGAGTCGACCTTCCACTTCCTCCTGACCATCAACCATCTTCTACTATAGAACAAGCCTCCACTATTATTGCAGATATGATTATCACATTAGCTAGACCATATATGTTATATCAGTTATTTGACCTGTTCATGATATATATATATATATATATATATATATATATATATATATATATAGTGCATTTTTTATGTTCATGTTGATGTACTTAATTTAAATGTCGATGTTGATGTATATATTGTTAGGTCATTTTATATATGTTTGTTAAATGTGTGTTGGGATCGATATATGATCACTTTTATGACGGTTATTATACACTTTTGCCGCATGTACAAATCTGTTTTTCATATTTTAAAGGAGCTTTTTGAAGAATTTCATGATAAAATGGTATGATCGGCACAAGGTACATATAATTCATGTTTAATGATTGTATCAAGTATAATTCATCATGCTTTATGATTTCCAAGAGCTAATTCATGTTTTTTTGGTGTTACAGGGAAAAAACGCACTACGTTTCTAGTTCTGGAACTTGATCCGACACTCCTTCCAGTACTCATTCCGACACTTGATTCGACACTCCGTCCAACACCTCTTCCTACACAAAAACATAGGGTGACTTGGCGGTTATGGTATTGGCGACCAATGATGGGAAAATCGGGCATGTGGCTTTTGTTCATAATTGTCCCCTCTAGCTACTGAGTTCTAAACAACTCAGATTCAATTGTTCAAAGAGGGTGATTATTGGCTCCCTCTGTTTCGGCAGTTAGGGCACCATTAATGAAATTTACCAATTTTAGAAGTGGTTCGAACCTCCTTTGGTCAACCACTTGGCCTGTAAACTGTAACGCCCTCCTTGTTACGATGACAAACCTCATATAACAAGTGCAATTTTTTTTTTCTTTTAAAAGTGTGTGCATGCATGTACAAGGGAAATAAACACATTCGACTCTGTGTTGCCACCCGACGACGAAAAAGACGCAAACCACGATGAACACAACAAGACGACATAAGATGCACAACAAGTAACTGCATGCATTTAACGATGATCAATTGACAATAAGTAAGACTGACTACCCACCCGTCCTACCCTGCAATGGTTAGGACCTCCAAGACACATAAGCAACGCTCAAGCCTAGGTTCCCATCAATTTTAACCATTTAAGGTCTTAGGGCTGGCGACTGTTCTGAGGAACATGGAAGTGTCTACATCCCGCCTGACACAAGAAGACCAAGCACATGGAAGGTTTACCAACCAAGTACAACATTATTTAAATGAACAACAACCCTCATTTGCTAACTCATAATAATTTATTGTACTTAATTCAAGGACATTCCACCATATATGTTTATCAATAACAATAAAAATTACAGTAACGCTGCCATGAAATAATAAACACATTACTTTTATATCACATTAACTTTGCAAAAATAACAATCACCTTACATCTTATGTGTTATCCATAACAATAAAACTACAATATCATTGCCATAAAATGACAACACCATTTCATTTTAAGT
>JZKD02S1834561.1:345487-368100 GCA_000966675.3 Picea glauca | reverse complement strand
AACCAATAATCATGGGGAATATATACAGCAATGTCCGAGGAATTAAATCGTGTATATCTTAACAACCTTTACACACAAATTCCTCATCCCACTGGTAAGGATAATAGTAACAATGCTATTAATAATTGTTATTATTATTATTATTAATAAAGGAAACACTTCATCAATCTAATTATAATAATCATTTTAAAAATCTTAAACCATCTCATAATCATGCAAAGATATCTAAAAAGGTTCTACAATATTCATACCCTTCATCCAATAATAATGAAATTCTACACTTGATAGATCATGTGCATTTTCGATGCCCCATATAACATGCTATAATAAATTAAAAGTTAAAACAAAAGATAACGGTGGAATAACGATATTAAGATCTATCCAAATAAAATTTATAGAGAAAAAGGGTGAAAACATATGAGACAATGGATATCTTATCGGCCTATCTTTGGTATTAATAAATAATTGAGGGATGAGGCAAGGGATACAAGTTTTACTACACCTGTAAATATCCACAAGGGATAAAGGTAAAAGGAAGCAACAAGATTAACAAAGGATAACTGTCACCGTAAACCAAAATATAAAGATGGGAATTTACCCTATATGAAGGAGTTGAAACGCTGTTAATGCATAATCAAAAAGAAATGGTGTCACCATAAGGATGGGATTGTTGTCAAGTAAAATTTATTTAAAATCCTTGTGGGTGCACCAACGCATACAATTAGAAACAATCCATAAAATAAGGATGAAACGTTGTGCCTATAATTAAGAGACAATCCAGAAATTAGATAAATCATTGTGCATATGTTATGAGACAATCCAAAAATCAATGACAGTTTAAGGAGGGAGAACTTCTTTTGCCAGGGATGGAGGTTACCAGAGACAAATTTACAGAACAATACAAAATGAAAATGCCCGACACCCATTCCAGAACAAATTCTCTGAACTAATTTTACAAAGACGGAAATGCCAATACACTCATTGCCATAATGCATTCTCAGAACTAAATTTTACAAATGGAAATGCCAATACACTCATTGCCAGAACTAATTCTTAGAACAAATTTTACAAAACGAAAATGCCAATACACTCATTGCCAGAATGAATTCTCAGAACTAAATTTTACAAAACAGAATGCTAATACACTCATTTCCAGAACGAATTCTCAGAACTAAATCTTACAAAAATGGAAATGCCAATACACTCATTGCTAGAACGAATTCTCAGAACAAATTTTACAAAACGAAAATGCCAATACACTCATTGACAGAACAAATTCTCAGAACTAAATTTTACAAAAACGGAATGCCAATACACTCATTGCCAGAACGAATTCTCAGAACTAAATTTCACAAAATGGAAATTCCAATACACTCATTGCCATATTTAAAAACACCCCCAGTCAGATATAAACGCCCACGGTCATATATAAATTCCCACATTAAAACAAAATGCCCACAATCATATATAAAAACGCCCACCATAATTTATAAACACCTACAGCAATACAAAATGCCCACAATAATATATAAACGCCCCCATTATTACAAAACGCTCATAGCCATATATAAAAATGCCCACAGTCAGCTATAAATGCCCACAGTCATATATAAATGCCCACATTAAAACAAAACGCCCACAGTCAGATATAAACGCCCACCGTAATTTATAAATGCCTAAAGAACACCAATAAGAAATTGCAGCCAAAAGTAAAAGAATGCTAGAGCCAAGGATAACTCATCGAAAGGATTGCGGGGTTATAACACTCTAGGCACAGAAGACAACAAAAAGGAAACGGGACGATAAAAAATTCAACACATCAATCATCATCATAAGGATTCATATAAAACTTTAAACATTTTTAATCATCATCATAACGATAAATAACCCAAAGAGCTATCTCGCACTTGAGCTCCGTGCTGCTCCTGCTTGCCGACCGCTGAGACCTCACCGGTACCTCCCAGCCAATGCTAGGGGTAATCTTCTTCCCCCTTAGCCCCCTGAGCCAAAAAGGGGCCACACACTATCCAGATGGTACGTCTAGCTCCCAGCTCACCTCGCAAGGCCGAACTACCACTCCTATATGAGCTGAGAAATCCCAACTCCCCACAAGTAATCAGTCAAGTCACAAATCTGGCAGTGTAACGTTACGCTAATAGTCAATCCCCCTCTTCCTTCTCTTCCCTTTCTTTTATAGAGTTTTTAGAACTTCCATCTTTCCCTAAATCACATTTAAATTAAGTTTTAATAAAAATATTCTAAATATTCTCCTTCGCACAAGTGTCATCCATCCCCCACGTTTCTCCATTAACTATTTTCTTTAATTTATTAAATTGTCTTATTTCCCTCACCCACCTAGAGTTGCTCCTAAAATTACTCCTAGGTGTTCCCAGATTCCCTCATAGGTTTAAATACTTTCCCTAAAATGAAGTTGCTAATTTGGTTCAAATTAGAAGGTTCTTAATTGCAGATTATTTACTATGTTGACCTCGCTTTTTACCAAAAGTTCCCCTCTTTCCCTTATTATGTTTCCTCCATTCATTAATTTCCTAATTTTTATTATTCCCTTCTTTCCCCTTTTCATTAGAGCCAAAATGACAGTTGCGCTATTTACTCTTTTCCTTTTATTATTAATTTAATATATTTTTACACTTTCATAAGTTAAATAATTTATTTCTTCTTTACCTTTGATATCCACAGATTTTAATTAAGTTCTTACTCTCTTCATTTTACCCAAAAATTTATGAAGTCCACAACTATTACTTAAGTGGTTTTTWGTTTAAAATTTATTATTTTATTTTTATAAGGTATTTTTCTTAAGGGTAGACAAAATTTTACCCCTAGCGAAGTTTTAGACTTAGGACTTAGATTCTGAACTAGGCGACATTTTAATTACGAAAGTTGTTTTTTTTAAATTTCTTAATGAGATATTGGTCTTAGGCCATCTAGGTTCATTCCTTTAACATCATCAATGCGACCTGCCCTTTAGGACGCTCTACGTGCTCCAAGGGTGCCACTCGCCTATAGTGTTTCTTTTTCACGGCATGTCCTTTAGGACGCACCACGTGCTCCAAGGGTGTCACTCGCCTCTTGTGTTTCTTTTGCGCGATGTGCCCCTCAGGATCCACCACGTGCTCCAAGGGTGCCACTGGCCTCTTGACTGATTGGTAAACATCAATAACCCCTAGAGTCAACACTCTGCCAGGTGAACTTGTGGGAGACTAAGGGATTCTAAGGAATAAGACCCCTACCTTATTGTGCGCCCCTTAGAATCATCATGAGCGACTGTCGCAGTCTGCCCTCACGGCATCGTGGGTCCTCTCGAACTAGGTAATCGTTAACCTACAGTTCGAGCCACGGCGGGAGTTCTAGTAGGCTGTGGCAGGGTTGTTGTCCACACCTCTCCCTCAACCTCTCTGGTAGTCGTGTGTGTGTCCCCTTTACTCCATATGTGAGTCTGTTCGGCAAGCTATCGTCAGTTTGCATCATCAACAATCATGTTAGAACATGTCCACATCATATCATCTAATCAAACGTACTAAAATCACAGTAAAACCATCAAACCCCAATAGCACACTCCTTGACTCGATCCGGAGTCCAAGGGGTTCCATCGATGCCTCTGCATCCTCAAGGTCCAAAACCTTGCACACTCAGTAAAACCAATTCAATAGAACCTGTCTATGTCAATGCAGTAAAACATCATGTCATCTACCATAACGCATCATAATCAAAGACAAATGTTTTAATATCATAATAGTCTGGATCACTTGCGAGCAAGTGTCCTCAAAGAATAAGTTTTCTCAATGCACCAGAGCAGGATGTTACATAAACATTATAAATACCACTAGGATGATCAGAAGATTGTTAAGCAAGTAGAAGAGCCAATGTATTAGAGACAAATTCATTTTTTCTCTGTTTTGAGTTTTTACATTGCCATATTATGCCAGAACTGCATTTTTGGGTTTTTATGGTGAATTCGACCGACTGAGTTCGTGGTGTGATTTTAGAGAGTGACCATGACTTACTGGGGGGCCCACCAGTAGTCTGGTAACTCTGTGTGTGTTGTTCATGCATTTTATGATTTATTTGTCTCTTTATTTCCTGTACATGCATTATCAGTTTATTAATTAGTTTGTTGTTGTAGTTTAAATTGTTTTGATTTCCTTTTGCAGGTTAGAATGACCGAGTGTGTTAGAATGCATTAATCTCGTAGATTAGAGATGAATTTTCAAATTCATCTACTAACCCCATGTGCAAGTAGATATTAGATTACATTTTATTCATGCTTTTGAAATTTGATTTAAAATAAGATTTAAAATAGAGTAGAACAAAGTTTTAGTTAATGTTTTCTTTAACCAAGGCTTCGGTGGATGGATAGGGTTAGTTTTAGTTTTTATTGCCTATTCAATTGTTAATTGGATTTTGCTTAATTAATTGTTGATTAATTTATTCATTAGTTTACATTGCCATGCTTTAATTTTTGTTTTAAGCATTTTCCTTATTACATTTTGAATTGTTAAGATAGAGCTAGTTTAGTTTATGTTATGTAATTTATTGCTTATATTTAGATTGCAATTTCAAGTTGTAGTTAATGACTGAATTTAGTATAGTATAATTTTTCTTATATTAGTATAGAATGCATTTGAATTTCATAGATTAGAAAACAATTTCTTGTTTTCACAGAAGAGATAGTTTCTTGCTTTCATAGTTTAGAAAATAGTCTTATTTGTTGATGTAGGATAGATAGACTTTTCTTTGATAGATTAGATAGTAGTTTGCTTATCATAGATTGAGAATTGGTTGTTAATCTTTATTGCTTTCAATAGAATAGATTTCCTTTCATGCATTGCATTGAGCATTTAAATTTCCTTTCACACATTAGAAATAGTTTTGCATTAGGCATTTAGTTCACTTGCCTCTTAGGCTAGATAGTTGTTCAATGAGAAGTTTTAATTTGATTACTTGCAGTAGTTAGTTTCCTTTGCTTACTTGTATTTTTCTTTAGTAGGTTAGTTAGGTTCCTTTGCTTACTTGTCTTTTTCTTTAGTAGTTTAGTTAGGTGTCTTTTCTTACTTGTCTATTTGCTTTAATAGGTTAGATAGGCGCTTTTGCTCGCTTGCTTATTTATTTTCTTTCATAGGCTAGTTGCTCATTGAATGTAGGTTGGCAAGTTAAAGAAGTTTGCTTTTGTCATTTGCTTATTATGCTTAGTAGTTTGCTTTTTCTTATCATTAAACTAGTTTGATTTACATAGAGTTTTCATTTGCTTTCCTAGGAACTATCCATCGACCCTTGGCCCAAAAGTACTTAGGTCACCTAGTTTCATTTTGCTTAGTAGGGTTTTCTCATTAGCTAGTTTTGCTTGAGTAGATTAGCCTTAGATAGCTTCCTTACTTAGTTAGACTATACTCCTACCATCCCTTCTACCTTTGGCATTTATTTTGCTACAACTCTAAGTTTACTTACCCTAGGTTGACAATTTAATTGAGAGTTTTTACTGTGTTTTTAGTGCATATAGAACACCCATCGTTTTTGGTGCCGTTGTCGAGGAGTTGTCTTAAGGTAAGAAGTAGTTAGGAAATAGATCATTCCTAGACCTTAGCATTAGATTGGTGGTGGGGGAACTTTAAGACGAGAGGTAAGAATCTACACATCTGCTATATCAGGTTCCCCCAAACCCAATGGTAGTTTTTCCTTTTGTTTTTGTTTACTTTCATGAATAGGCCTAGAGACCCAAAATGTAGATATGTTAAATCTAAATGAGACCTTACAACCAAGGTTCCTTCCGAGGAAGGAACATTCCACTCATAAGCTCCGTAGACCAATACTGAAAAACAGGAGCTAGCTCAACCCAAAGAGCTAAAGAAGTCTCTAAAAGAGACTAAAACATGGAGCATTATAGAACAAAAAATTGAAACACTAGTATTATTGGGACATGAAGCAAGACCACTTGAGCCTTCCATAAAACCAAACAATACAACCTTTTCTTTTACACCACCATCAGGAGATCCTAACTTTTTGGACATCATATTTATGTGAACCAAGTTTTATTAAATGGAAATATGAACTCAGAAGCAACCATTAGCTTGAGGGAACTTTCTCAAATCCTAGCAGTAACCAGGATTTCTTCTTTTCAAGAAGAACATATTTTGGCAGCAACGAAGAACTTTTCTACCTCTCCGGAAATATTAGAAGAGTCAAGGTCCTATGAGCTACAAAATGATTTCCTTTCCAAAATGTGAAGGAAGCTGAAAAATTATAGACTACATCCAATGGAGAGCAATCATTAAGACCTAAGATTGAGGAGTTCTCAACATCCATCTTAGCAGATCCTTTATGTACTTCAGAAATCAATCATCGAGAAGAAGAGGATCTGCATAGCATGATGAAGGAGAGCATAGAAATTACTTTTGATGAACATAAAGATTACATTGAAATTTGGTTTCAAGAGGTCATCAGGCCACAATACAATTCTCTTCTTCAACACCTTTTGATGCCAAAACAAGTAGGTTGGCTGGTTCTTCATATCTAGGTAATTACTGTGGTAACTTTTTCATATATGGATATGAGTATGTTTCTTATCTTGCTACGCACATGGTTACATTGGAAGAGTTCTTACACTTGAATACATATTTTCCCTTTCTTTTTAGGTAGGGTAGGATAGTAAATAAAAGTTGCATGTTGTTAGTTTAGCTTAGAAGTCTAATGAAACCTCATTTTACATTTTATTTTAATAAAAAAACTATGAGATACATGTTCCTATGACTTGATATCATTAATATCATTAGTTTATTATATTTTAGAGTGTGGTTTTTGCAAACAGTTTTAGAGATCTCTATAGGTATTTATCTGACCAAGAGTAGATAGTTCAAGGAAATATAAAAGAAGGATTTTTCTTCAAAGCATTGTTACACTTGAACCCTGTTGTCTGCTAAGCATCAAATGAATAATGAGTTGTTGTAATTATCCATGTTTTTGCAAAGACTTTCATCTTCTTTTTCTTAAGGCATTCCAAAGCAGTTGCTCTTGAAACTCTTCACCATTGTATAAGGAAGTGACACTGTAAACATCAAGCTTAGAGGTCTCTCGTACTGTTACAAGGGAAAAACTCCTTATGGCCAAGGGTAAACCACAACAGACAGGTATGACTACAGAAATCAACTCAATTCCAACATGTGTTATATAAACTAATGTGCAATACGAGGAAGAAGCCTACCTCAATACAATCGTTTGATGTTGTTCCACCGTTGAGCACTTTGACCCAAAGCTTTACACCTGCAAGAAGTTCTCAACAAAAAAGTGATGCAAGTATATAGTGACAATATATAAAATGAGTTAGCACATCAGATAACACAATCCATTAATAAACATTACACACATGCCCATGGATAATAACCATATATTTGCAAGATATCGATAGGACGGGAAAGGATTATTTATATTAATAATTGATGAACATAAGTATCAACATTACAGACTTTCGTGTCGACACGGTTCGAAACCAAGAAACCAAGTTCCTTCCAACTGGGTCTCCACCACTTCAATCCTCCACCAAAGGCAAGCTCATAGCAAAGATATAATGAGATCCTCTTGACAATAAGGGAAGAGCTTGGGGGCTGGACACTATGTTCATACTTGAAGGACAAAGGGATGCAGACTCAATATGAAGTAATTTCTCCAGAATAACTTTGCTCTCAAAGTTGAATTCTTTCTCTCTCTTTTTCCATAGCTCGAAATTGTTCTCTTATAGCCTCCAGAATGCAACTGAAGGGCTGAGTCAGAATGTTTCCAGTATATGGAAGGCCAAAGATCAGAGATCATTTGTCGTGACATGGAAACCTGACCTCATTTTGTATTTTCTGGCACAAATCCTAATATACACAAGTTGTAGTGGAGCAACAAGTGCATACACATCTTGCAAAGAAGTTAGGGAGCGTATATGTGGAAAAATATATATTTTTGGCTCTGGATTTATTAAAAGGGGGTTGATAAGTTTGCATAGGGAAATGGAAAAAGGCCCTCTATGCAAGATAGCAATGGTGAGGACAATTTTTCTATAACAGATTCCCCCTAATGTGTGAGATCAGAGGAGTATCTGTGATGGCTGAAATACATTATAAAGAACCCAGAAGTGGAGTGGTAGAGAACCAGCTGGATGAACTCAATTTCTCATTACATTATGTGCTGACTTTGCATACATGGCTACCAAGAATACAATGTAGATCCATGTGGAAAATATACCAACAAGTGTTCATGGCCATGAGTAGGCAAGTATAAATGTGGTTACATGCCAATAGTTGTCATAGTCACAAACAAGGCCTAGTGAAACCAATCTCAAAATCAATCTGAAGATAATTGTATACCATGGAGTACAATCTAATCTCCCATAATCACTGAAGTCAAATAGGTACTAGTCCAATGAAATGGAAGCAACAACTCAAGAAAGCTACGTCCACAAAGTGATGTCTTCAAGTCTTCAATACAATCCGCCAATGGTGCAAGTCTACATCATGTGAATAAATGAGTTGAGGTCGAACACGATGAGACATCGTTTGATTACCAGTCATTGAGGTATACCGCTAACAAACACGAGACAACCTACCAATAATTAAAGGAGGTATCAAGGCACCGAGTACATCTCTACAAATGTGAATAAAGGAGCTGGTGTCGAACACTTGAAAGCTCCATTAATCAGGAGACATTGATGTATTCCCATATGTAAATGGTGAGAGAGCCTACCACTAATGACTACAAGCCTCAAGGTACTCATAAAACTCTAGGTCTCATATCCAGAATACATGAGCTGAAGTCGATGGAAAGAGACCTACTGAAAGGAGAGAATTAAGGCATCTCTCATCAGTCAGCACGAGGAACAAAGTAGGAGATTCATGATTTGGTGGAGATCGGACGAAGAACATGTTCATGAACCAACCACCTTGTGCATCTTTCACGTGTGTCAAATGCAAGCGGTACATGAAAAAGACCCTCTGAATAGAAGCCAATGATGAAAACTACTGAAAAACATGAGAAAACCATCAATAAGGCTAATGGCATCCAAGACACTACATGAATCCCAAAGTGTGAATAGATATCTTGTCGTCGAACATAAGGGAAACCACCCAGTCAACGACCCATGATGAAATGTCGATTGTTGGGTTCAAAGTGACCTACCAATGATGAAAGTATGGCCATGGTGCATCATAAAACCAAAGTATCATGTGATTTTGAGACAAACTAAGGGTATGGCTGACATGAAAAGTCAAGATTTATGAGGACTGGCCGACACAGGTTGATAGACTTCCTTTGAACAAGAGCATGAGACATACGGTGGAATCCGACAACATAGACTTAATGATGTGACAACTAGATGCAGGAGGCATCCATAACATTCTCTATAGGGACTAGAAGAGTAACCAGTTGGTAGAGAAAACTTTGTAGTGGGATCAACTTTTTAAGGCCATGCTAAAACCAAAATTATGATGACACACAGACTTAATAACTTTGTGCTCTATTCAAAGGCGACATGATTGCTGCCAATTACAATATAGTGCTCCCTTCCCGCTTGTATTTTTTTTTTTTTCATAACAAGTGAATGATATGATATAGAGGAGGGAACGAGTGTCACAAGTAAGCAAAACTAGTTCCAGTAGTGGAACGAACCTATGATCAATGCAAGGAAATGCATGCGGGATATGGACACTCGGGGTGATGTTCCTTCTAGGGTATAGGGTGTCAAATTGTGAAGGATATAAACAAGGCTCTACTTGGTTGAGGATGCAAACTACTTGGGCCATGGTTTATAACGCAAAGTGAGAACCGGCTAAAGGCTCAATACTGCAAGTAAGGGCATGAGATGCAATCACAATTTAACGCCAAAAAATGTCATTTTTTATATGTTTTAGTCTACTTGGTGTGAAAAAGGGTTAAACTTGTGCCAAATAGACGTCTTTTCAAATCCAATTTACGAGTGTGAAAAAGACAAGTTCACTCGACGATATTTTCCATTTTTGATAGCGAGTTGGAAAAGAGCTTAACTAAGACTCATGATATTTCAAATCTAATTTTAACGAGTGTGAAAGGGACAAATCACTCGACGATGTTTTCAATTTTTAACAACGAGTCAGAAAAGAGCTCAACTAAGACTCGTTGGGAGATTCTAGGTGGCAAGTCACAGGGGAGGCCAAGGATCCCTTGCGGACCTTCTGTGGAATGTCGGTATCTTACGAAGAACCAACACAATATTGGGAAGACCCAAAGCTCTCCAATTTGAGGAGGGAAAAGTGCTACCAGAGGTTATCGTCTCCGTGATATATTGGATAATGTCTCTTCCTAGAAAAGACATAGGCGAAGGCATTGGATACTCCATGAGACCACCCAAATAAAATGGAACCTCATCAAGACTTGGAGGGAGAGAACTCAGGAAGAGTAAAACTCTCTCTTGTTCAAAAGGTGAAGTACTAGAAATGCTAAGGAGATGGCATAGAAGGTATAGAACTAGAACCAGAAGAGCGGAATCGACCAAGAATTGCATTGGCACGATCACTTCCTTAGAATTTTCACTCTCCAAGAGAAGAGTGGGGTTGATCGAAGATTATATCAATATGACCACTTCCTCAACCATTGGTTGAATAATATGCGAGACAATAAGGTCAAGAGGTGCATCACCCCAAAAAACAGGATTGTTGTTGGTCGAAGATTGCATCGACACGACCATTGGTTGAAAAATATGCGAGACAATAAGGTCAAGAGGTGTATCACCCCTGAACATAGGAGAGGTGTCGGTCGAAGATTACATTGACACGATCACAGGTTGAACGGGATGTGAGACAACAAGGTCAAGAGATGCATCAAACCCTAAAGGAAAAGGGATGTCAATCGAAGATTGCATCGGCATGACTGTTGTATCAACCAAAGAAGGAGTGTAGTGTTGTGAAACCATAGATGCCTCAGAACCTGAAGGGCCCTTAGGTGAGCCCCACGCTTCTGGTATCCCAGCAGTAAAAGGACACAAACGAGTAAGGTGACTTCCTTCACAAGTCCTGCAAAGGAATCTAGGCTTACGGCTGAGATGTCTAGGATTCTCAATCATATGAATTCCCCCAGCATGACTTGCAGTGGCTGGTGACATTCTCTCATCATAAATTGTAGAGGCTAGTAGCGAAACTCCAACATGATTAGAAGAGGTTGATGATGGATCCCCAAAATGACTAGCAGAGGTTGGTGATGTATGTGTAGTGTGACTAGAAGTGACCAGACATGTGCCCCCAACATGAATTGCAGTGGCTAGTTGTGGGTTTTCAACATGACTTGCAGAGGTTGTCGACCAATCTCCAACATGACTAGCAGAGGTTGGTGATATAATGCCAGTATGACACACAGTGACTAGACTTGCGGTGGTGATGAATTGTGGCATTTGAGACCAAGGTCCAAGGAAAGATTGGTTCTGAGAAATTGCAGGCCAGGAAGGATCCTGGTTTACACCTTGTCCCTGTCCAGTAGGATAGTATCCTCCTCCATACTAATTGATAAAGATTTATAAGGGCATTGACACTGAGGAATTCACTTGCGAAGGGAAAGCAACATGACAAGGGTTGCTCATGTGAGGATATATGTTTCCCCTAGGCGAAGGAACTTTGTGAGGGGGGTTGCCCATACTATAAAAATAAATTCCCCTAGATGAAACACCGAAGGACAGACGAAGGTCCACTATGGGAAAAGTGTTTGTAGGAATAGACATAGTGGAAGAGGGATAAGTGGACAGAGTGTGATAAGTAGAACGATTGCTTAATTGGGCACTTACTTCTCACATAGTGGATTCGTAGGAAGGAAGATTCCAACCTCCTACCGTAAGAGGTGTTTGAAGGATATGACTCCCTCCAAACGGAGAGGGATAAGAAGGAGGCATCATGCCCCCATACCCAAAACTTGTATTTGCATAAAGAGTCGAGACAGAGGATGGCAAGTGCGAAGACATATCAGACATATCATGAGAAAAATGATTATAGACCCAAGGAATTGACTGAGTACCATAATTCTGCATACGATTATAAAAAGAGGACGGATTTTCCCCCACGAACGTCATGGGGGGGTAGCAGTAAATGAGGGAGCGAAAGGAACTCCACTATCCATGATAACAAAGACTCAACACTAAACAGAGTAGAACAGAGTTTTAGTTTATGTTTTCTTTAACCAAGGCGTCGGTGGATGGATAGGGTTAGTTTTAGTTTTTATTGCCTATTCAATTGTTAATTATATTTTTCTTAATTAGTTGTTGATCAATTTATTCATTAGTTTACTTTGTCATGCTTTAATTTCTGTTTTAAGAATTTTTCTTATTACATTTTGAATTGTTAAGATAGAGCTAGTTTAGTTTATGTTATGTAATTTCTTGCTTATATTTAGATTGCAATTTCAAGTTGTAGTTAATGAACGAATTTAGTATAGTATAAGTTTGTTTATATTAGTATAGAATGCATTTGAATTTCATAGATTAGAAAACAATTTCTTGTTTTCATAGAAGAGATAGTTTCTTGCTTTCATAGTTTAGAAAATAGTCTTATTTGCTGCTGTAGGATAGATAGACTTTGCTTTGATAGATTAGATATTAGTTTGCTTATCATAGATTGAGAATTAGTTGTTAATCTTTATTTCTTTCAATAGAATAGATTTCCTTTCATGCATTGCATTGAGCATTTAGATTTCCTTTCATGCATTAGAAATAGTTTTGCATTAGGCATTTAGTTCACTTGCCTCTTAGGCTAGATAGTTGTTCAATGAGAAGTTTTACTTTGATTACTTGTAGTAGTTAGTTGCCTTTGCTTGTCTTTTTATTTAGTAGGTTAGTTAGGTGCCTTTGCTTACTTGTCTTTTGCTTTAGTAGGTTAGTTAGGTGTCTTTTCTTACTTGTCTATTTTCTTTAGTAGGTTAGATAGGCGCGTTTGCTTACTTGCTTATTTATTTTCTTTCATAGGGTAGTTTCTCATTGAATGTAGGTTGGAAAGTTAAATAAGTTTTCTTTTGTCATTTTCTTATTATGCTTAGTGTTTGCTTTTGCTTATTGCTAAACTAGTTTGCTTTACATAGAGTTTTCATTTGCTTTCCTAGGAACTATCCATCGACCCTTGGCCCAAAAGTACTTAGATCACCTAGTTTCATTTTGCTCAGTAGGGTTTTCTCATTAGATAGTTTTGCTTGAGTAGATTAGCCTTAGATAGCTGCCTTCCTTAGTTAGACTATACTCCTACCATCCCTTCTACCTTTGGCATATATTTTGCTACAACTCTAAGTTTACTTACCCCGGGTTGACAATTTAATTGAGGGTTTTTCCTGTGTTTTTAGTGCATATAGAACACCCATCAATGTGCTTGATAGATGTGTATGTTATAACAATGTTCATTAGATGTGCATTTTTCCTGTTGATCATGATGATGTACTTAATTAATTTATATGTTGATGCTTATTTGTACATTGTTCGGTCATGTTAGAAATGTTTGTTAACTGTTATTGATAGATGTGTATGTTAAATGATGGTTGTTATATGTGTGTGATGATGATTTTAGACAATGCTTTTGTTTTGTTAGATGTGATCACAATGATGATGCCTAGTTAGATTATTAGATGTTTGTGCTAGCTAATTAATGACATTTATATGTGCTAGAGGTATATATAATTAGATGATGTTAGTGAATTTAAATGTGTATTTTAGATGATGTTTATATTTTTTACATGGTCATAATAATGATGTTTATTTTTATTAATTGATCTCTATTATAGATAGTGTATTGGTGAACTTACGAATCTTAACAATTATATAAAATTCCAACTATAAAATGTTTCTAAAAACATGTTGTTACGAATTTATCATGAAAATAATTCTTCAAATTTTATATTAAACATGAAAAGACATATAAATATATTCAAATAACAATATAAAATTCTATTTCAATCAATCTCTCCATGCAATCACAAATAATTTGAAAGACAAACACATTATGCATCAAATTGACTGTTAACAAACTAAAATTGTTCAAAGATTTTTTATAATTAACTTTCTATTTCCTTCGTCACAAGATGAATAAAAAAAAATATAATTAGATAAATAAAGATAACGAAAATATACAACAACAGTATAAATGATGAAACAAAACATGTACATATCACTCTTCGTTGTCATTACCCTTCTTATCTTCCTCACTTGGCATGATAACATTGCTTTTTCTCAAAAATATGTTTTGATCTAGGTTCATGTCTTAATAAAAACCACCAATCCCTATCCAACACATCTGGGTAAAAAAACACTTGATTACAATATTTTGGGAAAACATAAAGCTTCTTAGATTCATCCCACATATTTCTAGAGTTGACACATATCAACCCACTATCATGATATTCCTTTACATTATTCTGATCGAAGGTGTCCCACCACTTGAAACTAAAAATAACACATTCAAAAGAAGAGAAGTCCACTTTAATGATCTCTTGTATCTTTCTAACGTAACCTAACTTCTCTTGTATTAGATTTTGATTGTAGTGGATAGCATGACCAGATTGGTCGAACTCAACTTCCACTCCACAGTCTTGTGTTATGTGTCCATAATCAACATCCTTTGTGTGAAAATGATGTCTATATTCTCACATATAAGGGAACAAATGAACCATTAAAAAAGTGAAAAAATCATACTGTCGTGTGTCTAATAACCCGACCAATAAAATATAAAATATAGATGTTACAATTCAAAGGTGCATTCTAAAGTTAAAAATGTACACACATAGATTATTACCGAGTTGTTGCACCTAATCCCTATGTTTAGTGCATCCTCATTAACACATGGGTAATGACTAGATGCACCATATTTCTCTTTGACTTGGTCAACAATCCAACTATTGGAGCATATCATTGGCATATTTCTTTTAAATTATGAAGATAAGGCATGATTCTACAATTCAACCGTATGAATTATTTCATGTCATTGTCCCATTTCCTCCTCTTATGTTTGTACAATGCAACCCACAATCGTGTTCCCTCCTAATTGTAAAGAATGAATTTATTGGTGGAACCAATTTATGAGTTTAATGATGTATATGTTCATGAAATGAAACCAACATATAGTATGTATGAGATCAAAATATACATTATGAATTTCATTGTGAATAGTTACTATGTATAATTTTGACAAACATTAATTCACTTACTCTTTATCAAACATCTTTTTCCATTCATTTGGAGAATATCCCCTTCTCTTTTGTCTTCATCCCTTTCATCATCCCAAATCACTGCGCCTGGTGTGTTGTCAATTTTCTTGACGTACTCATTGGAATAATAGAAAGACTCATATGATATGTAACCCTCTTCTATAGACCCCTTTGGTTTTTCCCTTTGTCGAACAAATCCTTTCAATTTATTCATGTACCTCTCTAAGAAGAACATCCAATGATAGGAGACCACTCGAACTAATTCAACCTCATCTACTAGGTGAATTAGAAGATGAACCTGCAAGTCCATGAAACTCATCGATAATTCCTTCTCAAACATACAAACAATCTCAGCTATCTCTCGATGCCACCGTGGAATTCTAGAAATATGAATCTCCTTTGATGTGATCCAATGTACAAATGCAGATAATTTAGATATGGCATGTCATAGGTCCCAAGGGAAGTCATAGTTCACACACCCATGCATGAGTAGAGGATAATGGCACTACAAATTAAAAACATACAAAATTAAATATGTTTTATCCCATGACATACAAATAAAAAAAAAACAATAAATACTTGTTTTTGACATACATACTCTTAGAAGGGTCAAATGGTCATGTGATTTCAACCCTGACAAACGGTATTCCATAGTGAAGCTGCACCGTAGTGAAGACCCATATAAATAAGACACCTTCACACCAAATATAACTTCCTTTGTAAAAGAAAGATCATCTTTATTCAAAATCCATGGGACATCACCTTCTTTGAAAGACCAAGAGGGACCAACCTCTCCTCTACTTTCTTGTCTTGGCCAATGTTTCTTTTTAGTTTTTGAAGAAATAAGATCTCTCCTAACAACCAATGTGTCACTTTATTTTGATGATATGTTCCTCTATAAAGAAGATGATTTTTTTTTAAATATATGCATGGGATATAGTAAGTGGGCAATCTTAAGATGCTCCTAATATGGGAGCTCATAAAAGATAGATTTTCTTTTCATCCAAATAGAAAATTTCTCAACATAGGTGTCGAATAATTCTAGATCATCGAACATAGGCTCCCTATTTGAATCGAACATTTATGTAATCTCCTTCTCCTTATCTCTCTCATATACTCTAAGCCATTATACTGGTGTCATTATTGTAGGCATTTGGGTTCTCTTTGGTTTACCATTGAAAGTGGATGTTGCTCTTCTATAAGGGTTTTGTTTTGGGATGAATACCTTGGAGCAGTCGTCCATTGGCTTTTGTAGGTGGTTTGACCACCTAGCCTTCAGAGAAGGTCCAAAACATTTACATCCATGATACCCTTTTTTTGCAAGGCCTAAAAAATTATTAATGTATATAGAGCACGTTAGTGTTGAAGATCAGAAAAATCACAATGAATTAAATATTTCAAAAAATATTCTTACATATATAAAAAATCAATAAAAATGGAATTTACCAGAGAAAACTTTTAATCCTAGATAATCATGTGTGGTGTAAGAACATATTCCATACAACATAAAACTCCTCTATGTTGTGATGGGTCTTGATACATCGTATACATGTATCCCTTCCCATAATTCCTTCAATTCATCTACCAATGGTTGTAGGTAGACATATGTATTCTTCACATGTCTTATAACATGGAATATAAGAGCCAACATAAGATGTCCATTCTTCATGGACACCGATGGGTGGATATTGTTATTGATCACTAGTACAGGCCAAATAGAATAGTTGGTGTTTTGGAGGGAATATGGGTTGACGCCATCCATGACTATGCTAAGTCGTAGACTTCGTACTTCATCCTTGAATTTTTTGGGCCATGCATCCTCTATATGATTCATGTCTATTGAATTTGTTGGGATTCACATAACTCTCGAATCACTTGTATGTGAGGCATGCCATCCCTGCAACATAGCTAATTATTTGCAACGAAAGAGCCTTTGAATCCTTGAGATTATAGGCATGTGCCTCAATATATTATGAGGAGGACCATGTGATTTAAACTTTTTATTTGATTTATGGTACCTGTCATGCCCACATTTTGGATATGAACTTGATTCTAATAAGGATCCTACAAAATAAATATTGACATTTTTATTCATATTGACATGGATAAAATAAATAAATTCAATTAGATAACCGAAATATAAATAAAATATGAACTTAATGGAGATGGAAATGGAGAACTCCACAATAGACTTTGAGCAATATGGAACGGGATGAAATTTGAAGAATTGGCCATTTGATATTATAAGTTTTTCTTCCTGCTTTTGAACAAAATCAACAATAAAGTTTTAAGAATAAGGTGACTTTAAGTGGAAAATGTATACTATGAAGTACTACAAGTCATGTGGATGCATCCTAAAAGATATTTTAATATGAATATACTATTTATGTGAAAATAAAAATTTAGATAACGTTTAAAGCATATCGATGCTCTTATTTAAACAAAATGAATCGGTGTGTCTATAACAATATAAAACATTGTGGAGTTTAATTACTAACCACACTGGTTCTCAATATTTCAAATAAATAAAAAGAATTATATGATATAGGTGCTCACAAAATATTTATCACATTGGTGCTTTGTATAAACAAATGCACCGGTGTGTTATATTAATAAACACACCTATGTTTCGAAAACCTTTAAAAAAATGTGACTTTGTTTTTTTACAATTGAAAAATGAGAGGGAATTTATTTTTCGAAAATCTAATTTCTTAAAGTCCTTTAAATAATAAGAATCTATTCACTTTTTCAATATTTTTCCAAAATTTACAAGGGAGAGATTTGCAAGAGAGACATATTGGGGAGCATTGTGGAGCAATAGAATACTTTAGAACAACATAATTATTTAGAAGATCGAAATTTCAAGGGTATGGTGATTCAGTCAAAACCCTTTTGGAGAAATGAAAGTATTCATAAGATCAAAATTTAAAGGGTATTGTGATTCACTCAAAACGTTGTATAGTAAAATTTTTGAATTTTACTATTGATTTTAATAATAATTGTTTTTACAATTTGTATCCCTATTTAGATTGATTTAAAATTCAGGAAAAAAAATCATACTTACCTTAAACCCTTGCTTCTTCTTGCTTATACGACTCAAAAATTTCACTTTAGCGTTTAAATCCCTTTATCACTTCAAAATTAGGGATTTTCATTTTAATAATTTTAGATTTAATGGGTTTGTGTTTCTATCTATAAGGTGTTTGGCATGTGATGGAAGCAGACCACTTATTGCATCGGATCCAAACCATGTCGACCCTGTCACATTTTTTTTTAAAAGGGTTCTAGTTATTGGTGCGTCGATTTGAATATAATGCACCGACGTTCTTAGTGATAAAGTGCACTGTAAATGTTGTAACATAATTGTTTATAAAAAATTGTTCATTGATGTGTAATTTTTTTCGGTTATTTTTTTCGTTCATGGTATTTTTTTTGTTTTCATTTTTTACTCTAGGCATGGTGTTGTTATGGATACATATAACATTGTTTTAATTTAAAGTATTTTTTTAAAATTATGTTTTCTTGTATGCTCATTTCCTATATCGAACACACTGGTTCTTTCATATTATTAAAGCACACGAGAAACCCATTTTTTTTAGCTGAAAATTCTGTGATTTATTTATAAATATTTTAATATCTTTTTTATTGAATGGTACAGGTTGTATATTGATAAACAAATGTGTGAGAATAGTTCAAGTAACAAATATTTGGATCAACGCAATGATAGCACATCCAAAGAAGAAAAAAAAGTTAGTTCTTTGTAAATTCTATACAAAATTAATATGTTTGAACTATATGTCAGTTTAACTAATATGTATTGGTTAGTGTGTGTCATGTAGAGACACAAAATGGGGAAGCTTGATAAGATTCATTGTGATCTAAGTGCAGAACAACATAAAAGCTTGATGGAAAAATTGGAAAAGGATGAATCAAGTGAATGAAAAAATACTATTCAATATGAGTTATTTTTTGAATTTTCATTAATAATATACTTAAGAATATTAGATAACATGTTTCAAGCAATCTATTAATTCACATATGTTTAATGTTCTACAAGGACCAACAACAAAGGAACAAGATGTTGTCTTGAGAAAATAAAATTATAGAATATGTAAATGATGATGAATTGGTCCTTAGCTCATCTGCAGTGGTGTTCGAGGTTAATGAAAGGGGGAAAACTTTTACAAACTATGAGGGATATAGTGGAACAAATGTATAGGCATACTTTCCACTTACAATATAGAAATCAATCCAATGGTTCCAAGAACTAGGTTATATCTAAACTACCTGAAGCATTTCTCGAGTAATGGTTAATGAGACCTGTCAGAGTTGCAATAGAAAAAACACACACACAAAAAAAATAATCATTCAAAAATTAATATTCCTAGAAATGTTTCTAGAATATGTATATATTAATACAAAGCATTCCTTTATTAATATAAATTTTGTTATATTTAGTTTTCATGTATCAATATAAAAATAGTTTATTTTCATGTTACTTTTTTCAAGAAGATTATGAATATCCCAAAGGATCAATGAGCTGATATCTGAAATATGGTCGTAGGAATGTCCAAAAAAGTGTACAAGGAGATGGTCAAACAAATAAACATAATTGCATCGTAGGAGGAACCATCTCAACAACAACGTACTTCAAATGTATGAAATCATTGGATTTTTCTATTAGGTACATATAAATAAATAATTTAGCATTAAATATTAATTTTCAAGTATTTTCTTGCAGAAAAGGAAACAAAATGGAACCCATTCAGCACATAAAACAAGACAACAAGGAAGAAAAGGGTTGATAGAAAAGTTTGTGAGTAATTGTTGTTTTTTTATAACAACCTAAGATTTATTTTTTGTATATTTTAAGTTGTTTTACAACAACCATCCTTGAATGTAATCAAACAGGTGCTAACATACAAAGAAGAGCTATCAGAAGAATTGATTGAGATTGGGTTAAGTATGGGTTGTGATTATATGTTGGCATATCAAAAATTAATTGTGGAATTTGTAAGTATCTATGTTGTTTTACTTCTCTCATTTTATAATTAATGGAACAAAAAAATCCTTTATATTAAATCTATGATTTATTATGGGGTATAAAACTTCCAGGAAACAAAGTATGGAAATGTGCCAATAGAAGAGTTGTTGACAGAAGGCATGCGATTTAGTTTTGAAAGAATCTGTACCATTCAAGACTCAATTATTTCTATGGTATGTCACTTTTCAATTTACATTAATGTATATTATTTATTTCAATTTTCATTATTCTCACCAATTCATATACACTCATTACTTATTTTTATTTTTTTGGATGGAACCTGAAGAAGAGGAAACAAATCGAGGCAATCAACAAAACATTCAACCAATTAACCAAAGTCATGGAAGTAGCTCGAGCACTGACAACAATTCCATTGAAAAATGATTATCAATATATTTGGATATCAATGCACGTTGTTGTATTTTTTGAAATAATTGTTTGTGAAAATAAGACATTTTGTTTAATGTAATGGACATAGTGTCCCAATTGAAAGACAAGGGGTTACTATAAGTGTCCCATTTTGTATGACAAAGAGTCTCTTATTCATATATAATAAAATATTTTTTATTTTATTCTATTGCGTTGTCCAATGTCATTCTGAAATGTTACATCACTCATTAAATCTATGGATGATTAAATATTATAATGAAGAGATGAGAAATTTGATGATATAACAAATTAATTCAAACATCATATTGAGATGCACTACTCAAAATTTAATTTATATGAACACTATTATAAGATATATGTCAATTTTTTGATGAACAATAGAATTAAAAATAACAATAATTGCATTGTCATAGGTCGATGTTTCTAAAAAGAGAAAATGAAAATCAATGCATTTAATGTTAAAAAGCACCATTGTTGTAATAAAATGTGCATCAGTGTTGTAATACAATGAACCAACATCGATCGTAAAACTATTTTAACAACAATGGTTAGAATAATATAAATCGGCCTTCCTGTGCGTTTAATTGAAAAGGAGCACTAGTGCTTCTGTATCATACTTTCACATCGGTGCATTCTAAATTTCATGCAATGGTCATGTTTGTATTGACTGCCCCAGTGCTTTAAGTTTGAGAACACATCAGTGTGTATACACCATGAAGTGCACCCCCTAGAAAAACATCCACTAAAACCTATGGCCTCCTAGATTTTTTTAGTTATAATGAAGTTCTACTATAATGCCCACAAAAACATCCACTACCCAAAAAAAAATTTTAGTGGAGGTTTTTTTGAATTTTGTTTCCAATTTTTTAACAACAAAAACCTCTGCTACAAGATCTTTTCCTTGTAGTGGTGAGAGCATTCAACGAGATAAGTGGTTCAACTTTAGGTGGATTAGAGGGCAGTGTATTTTCATATGCTTGGGTTATATCATCAGAATGGGAAACATCAACATCCTCTTCATAAAATTTCCCAGAAATGGCCATAAAAATCTTTTGTTCCTTACACTTTTGCCTTAGAAAATATTTTTCATCATAGTTATAACAAATACCCTTAAGTTGACATTCAACCATTTCTATCCTCGTTGATTTTTGGATCTTGAGAGGAGTGGAAGGAGGGGCGAGATGTGTGGAAGATACTACCTGTTGGGAAAGATGTGAAGGATGGTTTTCCATTTTGGGAAGATATTGCCTGTTGGGATTCCTTGGTATGGTGAGTAGCTTCAAGCCAAGTTTGGGGGAAAACTATTAGGACATGGGATAAAATTTCATCCTTTAGGATACTAACAAAGAATTTAGGGAATAAGGTGTGAGGCATGCCATCTGTTTGGAACACTAATTTCTCAAAATAGAATACATATTCTTCCATTCTGCTCGATTGTTTTAGCTTGGTCAAATGACCCAAATGATGTGTGTGAGTGTTAAAGTGTTCATAAAGGTATGCAAGAAACTGGGTCCAAGAAATATACACTTGGCATGAATTTTTATTCCATTTCCACCGTTTCCAAAATTCCAGATCCAAATAAATAACACTAATACGAAGTTTCGCCAAATCATTAGTAACTCCATGCAAGGAGAAATAATGTTCCATTTGAGTGACCCAACCTATGGGATCCAAGCCATCAAATTTATTCACTTCAACTTTGGAATCTACAAAGTTCACGATGAAGGGGGTTTAAATGAAACACCAAGGTATGGGAGGAGTCAATGCCTTGTAGGTGTGAAGGTTGGTCACAAGAGGTAGGGCTATGGAATTGGATCATCCATTTTTTAGATGTGCGATGTCACTTTTCACGTCATTAGAGAGGTTCTCAACTTTGGAAGTGAGGGAAGAAAATTTAGAAATGATGTTTTGGATGTGAGTCTTATTTTGGTTGATGTTGTTTTGGAAGGAAATGAAGTTATTGTCAAGAGCTTGGTTGTGTGCATGG
>JZKD02S1834561.1:324805-339151 GCA_000966675.3 Picea glauca | reverse complement strand
TATATATATATATATATATATATATATATATATAATTATGAGTATTAAGTCTAAGTAAGATATATTAAAAATTTATGAATTTGATTTTTTAAGAAGAAATAAATCTTCTTAATCATTAGACTCATTTTAATTATTCTCACCCATCATTGTTAATAATATTATTGATATTAATTAAAAATGTAATAAAAATCTAAATATCCTTAATTCTTAATTTTTATATATACAACTCAATAATAATGACAATTAACTAATATATAATTAATATTATCTACATCAATAATATTATTTTAATATTATCAATATCAATAATATTACTACTCATAATAAAAAAAAATCATTTTCAACATTTACACTATTTTATAGCCTTCGACATCTCTCACACTTCAAATAAAATAGAAATTCCAAAAATATTTTATAAATTTATAATGCATTACTAAATGTTTAGAATATAATTATAAAATGTTGAAGCTGAAAAAGATGGATGGTTTCGACGATGACAAGTAACCATCAATGAGTCAAAATGGGCACAATGGGTTAGATTAGATATTTTGAGGTTTAGATTAACTAATGAATGAAAAATAAAAGAATATAATCAAATTTTTAATATCCATAAAGTACACCATGAAGTTTAAAGATAAGTATTAGAGTGATAATGAAATATGAAATATTAAAAATAATTTGTCAATTATAATTTATAATTTAGTTGAAAATAACTATTTTCTAACATTATGATCTTAAGAATCAAAGTGACTATTGCTAAGTCGATTATTGCTATAATAAGTTTATTTTCATTATATTCAACCTCAGAAATAAATTTATAATCATTTCATTTCTGAAATGATTATCATTGTCATCATTAATTATTAGTATTTTGAATATTCAAAATATATTATTATTACAAATTTTAATTTGCAAAAATATTTTTATTTACATAGGATGTAAATATTATAAGATGAAATGATTATTATTGTCATTATTAATTATTAGTATTTTGGATATTTAAAATATATTATTATTGCAAATTTTAACGTGCAAGAATATTTTTAGTATTTTGGATATTCAAAATATATTATTAATGCAAATTTTAATTTGCAAGAATATTTTTATTTACATGGGATGTAAATATTATAAGATGAAATGATTATCATTGTCATCATTAATTATTAGTATTTTAGATATTCAAAGTATATTATTATTACAAATTTTAACTTGCAAGAATATTTTTATTTACATGGGATGTAAATCTTATAAGATTTATGAGATAATTTTTTTTTTTAATTACATTTGTATTTTTTATATGTTTTATTTAAATAATTATTTCAATATGTTATTTATTCATTTTTTTTATCTTGTTTATAATTATTTTTTTCATCTTATTTTTTTATTCATAAGAAAATGTAAAATAATATACATTTTTCTCTTATAATGTAAAAATATATATTAACTCTAAAATTTTTTTTAATATATAAAAAAATTGTCTTCAAAACATTGCCATTATATGAATTTATCACAAATTAATAAAATTATATGGTTATGATGAAATTCAATTCAAACACATATATATTTAAAACATGCATAAAGTAACCTAAGAATATATTTTTTTGTGTTATATTGAGAGCCTAATCCAATTAAATTCAAACTTTTGCATAATTAAAATATGTAGAAGGTATCCTAAAGAATTGTTTTTGGTTGGTATTGAAAGTCTAATCAAAATTATTATTATACTTATGATTTTAATTGTTCTATATTCTATTTTTAAAAAAACATTTGAATATGGATAGAGTTAGTATTAGGAAACTGTTAAGAAAGATTAAACATTTCTTTAAACAAGTTAGTTAAGAATTTGGGTTGTTGGTGTGGTTATTTTATTTTCATATGTTACAATCTATTTGGAATGTCCTCCATAACAATATTGTTTTATTATCTATGTATATTTCCCTACAAAGTTATTCTTGCTTAAACATGAAGTATCATGGTTACAATTTTCATGGCTCGAGAAGTTTCACTTCTTTGTTATAATTTGTTTTGCAATCATGTAAATGATGTCAAGTTCCACATCTTATAACTTTTGCCTAATATAAATGAAAAATGTGATGGAATGATCAAGAGAATCATTAAAATACATAATTTTGTTACCCCTAGTGTATTTTTAATTATCAGGACAATCCTTAAAATACAAAATATTATGGCCGATGTATATGTTTAATAAGTGCAATGTGTTTGGCATAACCATTAAAATTATCAAGCATTCAATAAACAATAGTGAAACGTAGGAAGCTTCTCACAAGAAACCAAATTCAACTTACAAGATCACCAAAGAAAAACCCATAACAAGAAACCAAATTTAAATGGCAAGATCTTGAATGCAAAAGCCAACATATTAGAGTTGGTAAATAATACCTTGCCCTAAGTATCTTGTGAGTTGTCATCCTTGTAGAAAAGTGTCCACCACAAAGACCACTGTGTAACTCCTACAAAAATTCCTTAGCCTCCCCTTCACTCAAAAGCCTCCCCCTCACTCAAACACCTCAAAATTAGCCCATCTGTATTCTTCTGTAAGACAATACTTGACTACCTGTAATGTCAAAGATCTGCATTGATTTTGATTCAAATGTGGAGGAGAAGAAAGACTCTGCAAATAAGAAATTATGTCCTTGTACCAACCTTGTTCCTTCATTGTCTCAATCATTACACAAATCTATTCCTCTGGTTTAGCTGCATGAGTCTCTTCTAATATACCACCATCTGCAAATAACTTTGCAACTCCTTTACCTCTGACCAACCTTGTAGGCTTCAAATCTAAAACATACTCTTGGATCTTAGTTATCCATTTGCCACTTCTTCCCTCAGATTCATGTTGTGACAAGGTTTATTTCACCATTGGATGTTATTAGAGTTGGTATTTAGTGGTGATCCTAAATGGATTCCAACAGATAAATGGATCTAAGACTCAGTAACTATAATCCAATTCAGAATACTTGGTACCTACAATACAACTCAGTAATTAAAAAATGTTAAGTAAACATTGTAAAACAAGGTAAATATAAGGATGAATGTGACAAAAGTAAAAGGAACAATTAAATGAAAAGAAAAACCAATATGAAAGTAGACTAAGGAATGGAAAGTGAAGGGGCATGGTTGTTGGCTCCCCCCATACCCCGCAAATCTCCCTATTTTCTCCTTCACTCTCATTGTAAAGGGGTATTTTGGCTAATAGAGGAGCATGCATAGATAGCCATGGAAGATTGTACCATAGATCGCCAAAATGAAGAGACCAAGCCCTCATTCAAAGTTGGTTTTCACATTTGGGTTTCCAGGGTAAATAATGTCCCCATGTGTTTTCACTTATCAACTGTGTGAATTTTTAATTGTTGTTGTATTTTTTATTGATATATGATTTCATTTATCTCTATAGTGTTGGAGTATTCAGTTATACTTGCAGTAGTTTGAATAAATGGATATTCTAACAACTATCTTTCCTCCACCATTGGTTGATTTTTGAGTTTGGAGATCAATGGACACTGTTATTTGCTTGTTGCAATCTTGTAGGATTTTCTAATGTGGTTTAATTCTAGTTGTTGGGTAAATTTATATTTCATAAAGGCTCAATCTCCCCCATAATTTGTAACTTCACTCTCCCTTTGAGCCATTACTCAGTGCTTGGGAAAATTCATATTTCATTCAACCAATTTCTTCATCACCTCGACAATTTCATACCTATTGGGATGTTTGTTGTTTCCCACATGCCATACAGTTTTTGAAATCCATATGCACTTACCTGGGTAAATTCCTTCAACCTTGAGCCAATGTCCTTGCATGGATCGAATTAACACTAGTTTGGTTGATTTCTTCATTGTTGGAGCAAATTTCTTCCTCCCTGAATGGTACATCATTCCTTGAGTCAAATTACTCTCTGCTTAGGCCAAATTTTCCTTAGTTGGGAATTTCCTCTCCTCCCCATAAGTTGTACATGCTATACAAAATGTGTTTGGGTGGCTCCTTGCTCCTTGAGGTTGCATGACTAGATTCCTGGATACATTTTGTTGTAAGATTTTCCTTTTTCTTGCAAAATCTCAGATAGATCATTTGATTGAGAAATGGTGTGGGAAATGACATCTTTCTACTGATATGTATTTTATGTTCTCATTCAGAATCATATTGCTCCAATTAGATTACTTATTAATTAAGTGCGTGATGATCCAATCTAGGCTAAAGAAACTTAATGTAACTAGTATTGGAATGTGATATAGTAAGCCTGTATTCATAATCTGTTTCTTGACTATGCTTTGAAAATAAACCAATTTCCTTCATCTTTGTTGAATGATGTTGAAGCTTGAATACAATGAATCAATTATTTATATGAATTGGAGGGTGTGTTATCCTACTATTAGATTGACTTAGAATTGGAAAATGAAATACACTCTTTCAATAAGAATTTGTTTACATTAGTTATCTTTTGTGAGGAAGGAGGGAGAAGTGTGCATAGCTCTTTTCATAAGCTCTAATGTGTAGGTATCGATATACACAAGTCTAAGAGAGAGCACAAAGAAGAATGAGGTGAAAAGTCACATAGTAGAGAGAATCCAAGAAATCAGGATTTATAGGCTTCCTTGCTTGGGAAGTTTCACTTATAGGCTTTGTAATAACCTCACAATTGTTTGATTGATAAGGCTTGAAGATTCCTATTGGAGAATATCATGGCAGGTTAACAACATTGCTTATCATTGCAATGACCTCAAAATCATTGGAGAGAAATCCCGAGAACAAAGAACTCCACTTCAAACAAAACTAGAGACCTAGCTTTTATTGGCACATTGACAACTAAGGTTTATTTTTCATTGCATAACCATCTAGATTGTTTTGTGAAAGTTATGTAAGTGAGGGAGCCAACCAAAAAATCCAGAGCATAGGTTGCACAAAGAATGCGCCTTGTAGCCATAATAAGTATAGAAGTCGTTGTATAGGGAAGAGGATGGAGACCTAGTATCTCTTCTAAAGGTAGAACAAAGACAAAGAAATTATTCCAAGACTAAGACAATAAAATTATTCCACATAGGGAATGCATTGGCAAATAAAGTGGGCCATAAGTCTCTCATTTATAGATAATATGGTATTAGATGCGTTGCATATTTGACTATGAAAAATTCTATAACTTTGAAGAGAATGTTGCAGACCTCAACATGGGTAAAGAAAGTAGAGAAACATTGGAGGAATTAGGGGGAAAAAATTCTTATCTTCAAGAAGAAAATGAACTCTTGAAGGAGAAGTTCCATATGTTCAACAAGAGGATGGAAGAGATGGAGAAGCAAATTGAGACCTCTATCGAAATACTAGCATTAATAAAGAATAAGTTTGAATAATGACAAGACCCCCTCATTATAGTCATTATAGATTGAGACAAGCATAGAATGAAGCTTGTACACCTCTGTGAGGAGATCATCCAAAGGGATAGCTTGTAAAAGGATAGGATCACACAGATGATGGTGCAACTGCAACAAGATTTGGAAAATAAGGAGGAGGCCTTGGCAGGGCTCCAAGTAGCTTTCAAAGAGAACAAAGAAGAAAGTCAATCTTCCATTGCTACTTCCCAAGCCAGAACTATGATGAAGAGAACTTTGGGAAGCTCACTTTCCTTGGATTTCTCTCAAGATAATTTTGGTGAATTTGAAAAGAATACTAGAGGCATTGGTTCTATGCTCCTAAGGAAATTGGGCTATGATGGAAAAGGGATAGGCAGGAAAAGACAAGCAATATTGAGCCTCATATTATTTATATTGAGGGTCAAGTGTGAAGGCCTAGGATTTGATGCTAGAATATAAAATATCATGGCCATGAAGACCATTTTTTTAAATGCTAAAGACATGATGGAACTTTCCTGTTCATTCTGAGAAGGAGCAACAATAATAAGTGAAGGTGGAAACCCACTACCACCTCAACCATCTTGTGGTAGATTTAAGGATGGAAGCGATGCAAATAGAACATAAATTTATCCTACACCTACACCTGGATAAAGTGACAAGAATATCAGCTAGGGAAAGAAGAAGAATACCAAGAAGTCTATATAAAATAAGACATCGCTTTTTAGTCAGTATTGTAAGAAAAAGGCCATAACATTGCCATTTTTTGCTACATGAGTTATGCTTGTTTATATGGAAATAAAGTCTATCATGAGGAATCCTATTGCAAGAAGCAAGGAGCATGCCACAAGCCATATTGATTTTAGAGGAAAAATGTATAGAGGGATTCACTATTCCAACAACAAACTGAGAGGCACGAGAAGAAAATAACTATATTGAGTAGTCCATACCATAGTTCCAAGAACTTTTTCCTCCACTACAAGTTAAGTGGACATTGGTAAGCAAAGTGTTGGCAACTTCATATGGAGCTTTACCCCAGAAACTGCACAACCAAGAGAAGAGTTTGGAGAGTGATGATTGAAGAAGAAGAACTTTCTCCAACTATAGTCTAAGGGGAAGAATTTTTCCAAGGAGAGATAGCAACTCAAGATATCTACATCATCAAAAAGAAGAACGATAGGTTGATGCCAAGGGAAACCAAATTTGAATATTTTTTTCAACCTTGTATCAAAAGAATATGTTATTGAAGTTGTGTCATAGATTGGTGCACATAGGTCAATGACCTTTGGACGAGTTATTGATAAATCCACAAAATATTTGCAAGAATATGTAGGAATTAGATAGTTATTTCCATGCCAGGGAAAAAATGATCCTAGCAAGAGAAGGAAAGCCACACTTCCTTTCGTAAGACTGATATGTGATGGTAGCATGTTCGGGTAACACTAAACATGAATACAATCATTTGAATTGTCTTCATGACTTCCAATATCCACTATCTCCAATATTGAGAAAGATGTGGGAATGACTGTTGAGTACAAAGGTCAGATATAGAGATTTCTCAGAGATGAGAGTCAATGATTTGACTTCTACGTTGTGGGAACAAGTGAGATAAAACTAGATCTAGAGCCATCTAGTAATCAGAGCAAGTAGCAAGAGCCATGATCCAGAGCCAAAGCTAGAGCTAGAGTTGTCGCTAAGAACTAGAGTCAAAGCTACATTCTAGAGAAGAAATAAAAGGGTACATTGATCCATAATGGTTTCCCTCAAGATTTTGGAGACAAAAAATACCCTTAATGGTGAGGTGTGATCCAAAATGGATTCAAATATACGAATGGGTGTAAGAATCAATACCTATAATGAAATTTGGTACTTAATTAATGCTAATAAAACATTGTAAAACAAAGTAAATGTAAGGATGAATGGGAAGAAGTGAGGAAAAAATAAAAAAATGATTAAATGAAAAGAAAAACAAATAAGAGAGAAGACCGAGGAATGGTAAGTGAAGGGGCATGGTTGTTGGACTCCCCCCTATCCCCTATCTCTCCCTATTTCCTCCTTCACTCTCATTCTCAAGGGGCTGTTTCTCCAAGACAGGAACATGCATAGAAAACCATGAATTATTGTACCGAACATTGTTGAAATGAAGAGACTTAGCCCCCATTTGAAGATAATTTTCCCATTTGGGTTTCTAGGGTAAATAATGTTCCCATGTGTTTTCATTTATCTACTATGTGCATTTTTAGTGGCTATTGTGTTTGTTAGTGAGATAACATTTCATTTATCTATGTAGTGTTGGAGTCTTCATTCATACTTGCAATAGTTTGTGAGTAAATGGATATTCTAACATCTCTCTTTCCTCCATCGTTGGTTGATTTATAAGATTGAAGATTAATGGACACCATTATTTGGTTGTTGCAATCTTGTAGGATTTTCTAATGTAGTTTAATTCTATATGTTGAGTAAATTTCACTTTCCTACAGACTCAATCTCCTCCATAGTCTACAATTTCACTCTCCCTTTGATTCATTACTTAGTGCTTGGGAAAATTCATATTTCTTTGGACCAATTTTCTCACCATTTGAGTGATTTAATACCTACTAGGATTTTTTTTGCTTCCCATGGGCCATACATGTCCGTATGAGATGTATGAAATTACCTAGGGTGAATTCCTTCCACCCTATGCAAATTTCCTTCCCTTGGTCGAATTAACAATAGTCTAGTCAATTTCTTCATTATTAGAGTAAATTTCTACCTCCTTGAACAATAACTCATTCCCTGAGTTGAATTTCTCTTTACTTGGTCCATTTTTTCCTTAGTTGGGCATATCTTCTGCCCCCCACAAGACATACACTGTACAAAACATGTTTAGGTGTCTCCTTACTCCTTGAGGTTGTACGACTAGTTGCTTGGGTTCATTTTCTTGTAATATTGTCCTTTGTCTTGCTGACTTGAAGATATGATAGTTTGATTGGGAAATGGTGTGGGGAATGACAATGTTCTGCTCATATTCATTTTTTCTTCTGATTAATAAACCAATTTGCTCCAAATAGATTTCTTATTAATCAAGTATGTCAGGATCCAATTCAAGCTAAATAAACTTAATGTAATTGACATTGGAATGTGCTACAACAAGCATGTATTTGTAATCTCTTTGTTGGTTCTATCTTGCAAATAAAACAGGCTTCTTCATATTTTGTTGATCAACATTGAAGCTTGAAGACACCAACTTGGTGATTGATATGTGTTGGAGGTTGTGTTATCTTTATTTTGGATTGACTCATAATTGGAAAAGGAAACTCACCCCTTCAATAAGCATGTGTTTACATTAGTTGTCTTTTGTGTGAGGAAGGAGGGAGGAGCGCATAGATCTAGCTAGTACTCTTTTCATTTAAGCTCTAACACACTTGTATCCGTTTACACAATTCTAAGTGAGAGTGAAAAGAATAATGAAGTGAAAATTCATAGAGTAGAGAGAAGCCAAGAAATCAACATTTATAGGCTTCCATGCTTTGCAATTTTCACTTAAAAGATCTGTAATAATTTCACAAGTTTTTGACTAGTAATGTTTGAAGATGCCTATTAGAGCACCATAAGATAGGTTAATAACATCACTTAGCATTTCAATTGGCTCAAAATCTCTAGAGATCAATCTTGAGAATAGAGAAGTCCACTTCAAGTGGAGCTAGAGACCAAGCATTGAACGACATATTGAAAACTAAGGTTTATTTTTCATTGCAAATTCATTTGGATTCTTGTGTGTAGGTTATGTAAGTGAAGGAGCTAGCCAAGAAATCTAGATTTGAGGTTGCACATAGAACACATGTTGTGCCCAACAAAAAAAATAGAGGTCCTTGTACAAGACAGGGGACAGAGTCCTAGTATCCCTTCTAAGGGTAGAACACTTGGTGCAATATCAATATGGAGACAAGAAATTTATTCTGCAAAGGGTATGTGTTTTTGAAGGGTGTGGGATATAAGTGGCTCATTTATGGATCAAGTGGACTCATTCACTCCTCAACAAACTAAAGGGGCTTCACAAAATTAACAGTAGGTCCTTTTTCATTCTTACACAAATTAAACATCATTATTTTAATAATTCAAGTTCACATCTTCTACTTGGATATTGTAATACCCTCATTGAAAGTGGCATTGGGAACCTTCGTCACACGATCACTTTTATGGTTAGTGACTACCATATATGGACATCTTGGAAAAATTATTCCTTAGATGAATTGGTTAAGATGCCTTGGCATATTCGCAAGGCACACCTCAAACAATTGGATGCATTGGCCCATGGCAGGGCACACTTTAGATAGTTGGACATCTTAGCTCATTGGCAAGATAGGCAATAGATGAATGTGGGTGCACTTGTAGATAGATAGGGTGCATTGCACATAGTGGCAAGTTGGACACATCAAATGAGTTGGATAGGACTTGGCTAGAGGAAAGGAGGTTGTTGTAGGAGGCCTTGTTTGTAGCATGCACTTATCATGATGAATTAATAAGTTGGCTTAGAAGGATTGATGATTTGGGTTCCTAAACTTATATAGATCAATGGAGTTAGGTTTTCCACACTTTGACGTTGTGATAGATGGTCGAGGTTCCTTTGGTAAAAAAATTCCACAGATTGCAATCTTGGGTTGCACTTGTCGGGCTTACTCCCTTGGGCATGCATCCATCTGAAGAAAATTCAACATATGCCTTGGGTGTAGTTGGAGAAACTCAGGTTGATTGGGCATAGTCATGTAGACTGAGATGATTTGGGTGCACTTGGGACCATTAGGAAGTTGAGACTAGTGGACAGAGTTACCTTCAAATGGATTGAGGTGGATCAGATGTATTGGCCCACTTAGGTGTAGCTATGCATGCTTGGGCACGTTTAAACAAAATGACCGAGAAAAAAAGATGGCATTAGTGGGCTTGAGATGACTTGGGAGACATAATGACTTGGGTGGATAAGACGACCTAGGTGGACAAGATGAATTGGGTGGGCTTAGGACAACATGGGCAGACCCGACAAACAAGTCACTAAATATGAGAAAGTCGACTCAATGGCACTTGGGTCCAAATTGGAATAGAATGGGCTTCGCAAGGAAAGTGAAGCTCATACAAATATTGGGATTCCTCAAAGTGCTAAGGAGAATAAAAAAAAAAGAATCACTTAGTGTTCTGAAATCTTGTACCAAGTTCAAGTTTTGGGCACCACAAAAGACTTGCATTGAATAAGTAACAAGGAGACTGATTGGGTTGTACAAGGTTGTTGGGCAGTCTAGGGAGAATGCATTTTATCTTAGTTCTTTGTACATATGTAATTGAGCCGCAGGCAATCGTTCATGTTCCCCCATTATATCATGCAACATTCATATATATATATTATAAAATGTTAAGAACCTAGCTTGGGTATCATCCATTCATATACATTGTATATTATGGTTGTCTTATATATTATATATTGAATGTTGTTGTTCCTTGTATACAATTAGAAACTAAGTGTGATAAACTTGGTGGAACATCTAACTTGTTACCGCCCAAGAAGAAGTTATGAACAAACCTTAGATGAAGAAACATAAACATAGTCTGATTCTAGTATATGCAAGTTGACCAAGACTCTTCTACCAGGAAATACCTTCTCAAGGCACGATATTACTACATGACACATTAATAGTTTCCTTTGTTACTATGGTTCCAGTTATGCTTTTGTACAACAAACTACTAAGGTTCACAATATTAGATGTCTGCACGGCTAAATATCAATCAAGCTTACAGAAGCTGACTGCTTAATGATAATTCAATATTAGTTACGCAAAATGTGTTATTCTTATCGATACTAAAAAAACACAGAAACTGTTCAGATAGGATTAGAATGACTTAGCACCTGGGCATAATACTGTGGACAGTCATAATGGTCAAGGATTCTTGGATTCATTAAGTTCATTAGTATTTTCTCAAATGTTTGGCCCTTGCCGAACCCCTTCCCTCCCTGCAATGTTTTGATCCTAAGTCGATTCTCAGTGTCGCCGTTGAAGTAAACTGCATTTACAACTACGTCGCTGGTTTCATTAGCAGATGGATATTTTTTAAGTTCTAGCAGATTGCATAATAAGTTGTAGGTTAAAGATTTTACGAAATGATGATTTTTTGGGGGATATTTTTATGAAATTCAACGAAAATTGTTGGGTTAGTAGATTTGAGTGATTATTTTTGTAAAATTCAATTATTTTGAAAATCTTTCAACATGCTGAATCCATTTCTACATTCATAAATAGATTTTGAATAACAAAAAATAATAATTAATATAAATTTATATAGCCAAATTCTGAAAAAAAACCCATTTAGTAAAAAACTAACCAACTCCCCATAATAATAATAATAATAATATCACAAATCTATTGTCAACTTTCTAATCAGTGCCATAATAATAATAATAATAATAGCACAAATCTATTGTCAACTTTCTAATCAGTGCAATGGCGATATTCTTTGTCCAATTGAAATTTTATCAAATAACTTTACCTGATTCCGTGACCTGGTCCGCAGAATCTGTTGTAATCTTTCCATAAACTATGGTCCGTTGGTACAATCAGGTCTCCAGTTCCATGTCCCCCGCCAAAACTCTCTTCACTCAAAAGAAAAAGAAACAATTAAATCACATGATCTTAGCACCTTACCTGCACAGTTCTAACAAGGAATGGATGTTAGCACCTTACCTGCACAGTTCTATTAGCAATATTACATGGTCCTGTAAACGAAACAGGAGAAACCGGAAATTTTCGTTTTGGTATAGAGACCGCAGATGATCGAATAGAAGAACAGGCCGCATTCCAGGCGTCCATAAAGCCTGGATATAACAAAGAACAAATCAAATCGTTAAAGCCACATAACAGAGAACATAGATAACACATGTCACTATTCATTTCACTTCATTGATATAACTCAACCTCACCTTGCTATTCTCTGTGATGCCATCGGCTTTTGCACCATACTGCTGGACATTAAACATAGTAGTGGAATCCATTATGTTATCTAAATGGTTGCGTATTGAACTCGCTCCTGTTAACAGAGAAGAGCCTATGAAACTCACAGCTAATAGAAAGAGAAAAAACTTCAGCTTTTCTAAAAATGCCATTGAGTGCCTCTATACTTCCAGTGGCAGTCATGATTCCTCTCAACCAATATGCCAAATGCCAAGGCACCAGAAAGTTGATTATCATAACAGCTCCTGATTTGGGTTCGAAACCCCACAGTTCTATATAAAGCGATTGAACTCCATCTGAGCGGAATTTCCTCAACTAACTTTATATATTTGTAATAATTCATATATTATAATTTATATAAAATTTTACTGTGTTTGCGTTAATGCTAATCAGTCTTAACTGGCTGAATATGGATTTTAAGCACAAAAAGAGGGATTCGACTCGTAAATAAGGTATGTAATTGTTAATTAGTTGTTGAGTGTTTCTATTCAATCAAGCATTTACTCAAGTCTGTAAATCAGCATGTTCAATAGTTGTTTGACTGAGCGACCAAATTCAATATTCTAACATAAGAAGTTGTTATCACCCATAATTGTTACATTCAAAAATTTATGAAAGTATGTAAATCAGCATTTTCAATAGTGGTATGTTTCAGCCTCAACTTTATGGTTGTTGATATTTGTAATTCTAATTTGCATAGTGTAAATAGTAGACTTTTTAACCTTGTTGGACTATGTTTTTTCAATATTTTTATTTAAAATAATAATTTTACTAATCATTATATTAAAAAATAATAATTTCATTAACAATTATATTTTATTTCACCCGTGTTTAACAATTCTATTTTATTTTACCCATGTGTAAAAGAAATGATGAATCTCCAAATTTCCTATCAAATTTATGTCAAAAAAAAAATATTAATTATCATTATAATACATTGTCATTCCATCTTCATGACACACCATATTGATTATCCATTGATTTAAGCTATAATGCAACCAATTTCATTGTACCATACAACATTTGTTTTAGACGATATACTAATGGAATTAAGTCCACTAATTGATAAGAAGAAGGCACATCTAAGGGGTTGATTAATATACCAATGAACATGTTGGTCACATTAGAGCTCAGTTAGTGTTTAATGAAATCCTAAAAAGTGAATTGTTTAAATTCTGATTACGTATTAAGTTTAGTTACATATATAGTTCTTAATGGTTAAGAAGTTGTTTTCACCCATAATTGTTAATGGTAACATTGAGATCCATAGTATTAGTTAGATATTCATTATAATAATAATAATAATCTATTTTTAAAGTCACGGCTAAACCAGTATACCAAATTCGTGTATGAGACTCCCTTGTTTGTGGGACAAGGGACCCCCTCGACCCAGCTATTTGACTAGTAAAATCGAAGGTATAATATAATTACCCATTATCCCATCTGATCATAAATTATAATATAATTATCCAGTATACAATTAATAATTTATTACATATAAAATTATAATGGAGACAACTCCATGTTTATGATGTGGAGTAAATAGTGTATCAAATAAATTATGTGTATTTGATCATCTAAAAAGTATATATCCTAAAACATAAAATATTGTTTTAAGATTTTGTGAGCTATTCTATTCTAATAGATGCCATTCTAATAGATGATAGTAGAAAAAAATAAGTCGTAATATTAAGTTAGAAAAACAAAATATAAAAAATGACAAATTGAAGTAAGTATGTGTAGTTATTAGTACTTATCATCTAAATTTATTATTACTAAAAAAAACAAGTTGAATAAGAGATCTATTATTACCAAAAAAATAAGTTGAATAAGAAAAGAGAACAAACTAATAATAAATAATAATAAAAATCATACATCCTATGAAAAATATTTTTGTTACTATTAAAATGAAGAAAAACTAAACTAGAACAGAATAATAAACCAAAAAAAGTCTACAATTAAAAATCATGTGATAAGAACGTTATATTAAGTAAATTAAAAAATAAAAAAAATAA
>JZKD02S1834561.1:274851-294315 GCA_000966675.3 Picea glauca | reverse complement strand
GACTTAGCACCTGGGAAGAACAATGTGGACAGTAATTTTGGTCGATGATTATTGGATTCCTTACGTTGTCCATTACTATGTTCGCAAATGTTAAGCCGTTGGCGAAGCCCTTCCCTCCCTTCAAGGTTTTGATCCTAACTCCATTCTGAGTGCCACTGAAAGAAACTCCATTTACAGTGACGTCGACGACTCCATTTCGTGAAGGATATCTGCCGAGGCTTCCCACACTGCATAATCATAACACAAATACATAGTCAATTTTCTGATCAGTGCACTGCATGGAATGGTGATATTCTACCTGATTCCAATTGAAAATTTATCAAATAATTTTACCTGATTCCATGACCGGGTCCGCAAGCAATCTGTTCAATGTCCAGATTGGAAGTACCTTCCAAAATACTAATACAATCATCTCCTGCACAGCCAAAGGTTACCGTCAATAATGTTAGAGCTTTATCTTTGATAAAATAGTTTGCCTTCCTGCAACAATTTTAAAATGCTGATCCACCTGTTCCTATGACGATATTTCGAAGCTTGACATTTGAAGAAGAAGATACGTGAATTCCATCGGTGTTGGGGCTGTCACCTGGGGCCTGGATACTCAACCCCTCTGCCAGGACGTTGTTACATGAATTAATGGATATATGGAACTGCTTGCTGTTAATGGAACGAATGCCTCTCACCACGGTATTCGTAGTGCCCTCCAATAGTAAAGACTGCACATTATCATTCCATTCATTCCACAATGTCAAAATCACATAGTTGTTTACGTTATAAACTCCAAATTGTTAAATAGTCAAATTCATATGTTGAGAATGGGTAGAGGCAATACCGTAGGGCCGTGCTCGCACTGCACAGCAGACAATGTATTTCAGTCAGAATGAGAATGTGTAATTTTATGCTATCCAAATCACCAAAAATAAACGAGTAACTTTATTCGTACTTGTTGATTTGGTTTACAGATGTTGTTCCACCAAGAGGCTCCCTGTCCATCCAAACTTCCCCCACCGTTGATCGTTAGACCATCTACATTTCTGAACTGCAACCAGTAGAATTTGTTGTCATCATTCCATAAACTATTGTCGGTTGGCGCAATGAGGTCCCCTGTTACCTGCACAAAAAACAAACTCTCGTTTTTAGATTTCTGTGGTGAGTATTTTCAAAGTTGTTTGCCCGATAATCCAGAGTTGGTGTCATTTTTGTTGACGTGATGAATCCTGATTCAGATTCAAAACGTCGACAAAAATAACACCAACTGTGGATTATCTGACAAACAACTTTGAAAACAAACTCTCATTGCTCAAAAAAAACTACAATTAAATGACATGATCTTGATACCAAGGAATGGATGTTAAAAGAAAAAACTACAATTAAATGACATGATCTTGATACCAAGGAATGGATGTTAGCACCTTACCTGCACAGTTATTTCAGCATTCTGACATGGTCCTGCAAACGAAACTGGAGCAACCAGAAATGTTCCTTTTGGTATATAAACCGTAGATGATTGAGTAGAAGAACAGGCCGCATTCCAGGCTGCTATAAAAGCCTGGATATAACAAAGAACAAATCAAATTGTTAACACCACATAACAGCAAACATAGACAACCAATGTCACTATTCATTTCAGTTCATTGATATCAGTGAACCTGACCTGGCTATTCTCTGTGTTGCCATCAGCTGTTGCACCATACTGCTGAACATTAAAGATAGTACTGGAATCCATTATGTTATCTAGATGGGTGCGTATTGAACTCGATCCTGGCAACAGAGAAGAGCCCGTGAAACTCATAGCTAGTAGAAAGAGAAAAAACTTCATCTTTTGTTAAGAAGCAATTGAATGCCTCTATACTCCAGTCACAATTCCTCTTCACCAATATGCCAAATTCAAAGGCACTGGAATGCTCTTGATTTGGGTTTGAAACACCACTGTTTTGTATAAAGCGATTGCACTACGGAATTCTCTCAACTAACTCCATATATCAGTTCTAATGCACAGACTATAATTTATCAAGTAATTTCTCGCCGTTTCCTTTAATGCTAATGCCGAATATAGATTTAAAGCACAAAAAGAGGGATTCTACTTCTAAATAAGGTATTTGATTGTTAATTTGTTATTGAGTTGTTGTATCCATTCTATAATTTATGAAAGTCTGTAAATCAGCAATAATTCTATGTTTAGAAACCAACATTAATGTTGTAAGGTTAAGAATACCTCATCTATAATTGTTTTTTTTTTTTATAGGTAATAACTCCAAGCAAGAAATATCAGAAAACTTATGAACTTGATCTTTGTTAACCATCAGATTCATTCAAATTATTCTAACCATTAGACTTATTTAAATTGTTCTCACTCATAATTATTAATAGTAATATTGATATTAATTAAAAATACAATGAACATCTAAACATCTTTAATTTTTATATTTACAATTTAATGATAATATCTAATTATATTATAACTAATATATAATTAATATTATTAACATTACTAATATTATCAATTTCAATAATATTACAATTCATAATAATAATAAAATCATTTTCAACACTTACACTATTCTAATTATTCTAAAGCCTTCAACATCTCTCACACTTCAAATAAAATAGAAATTCCAAATATATTTTATAAATATATAATGCATTACTAAATGTTTAGAATATAATTATAAAATGTTGAAGTTGAAAAAGATGGATTCCTTTTTATTGTTTCCACGATGACAAGTAACCATCAATGATTCAAAATGGGCACAATGGTTTACACTAGATATTTTGAGGTTTAGATTAACTAATAATGAGAGATAAAAGAATATAATCAAATTTTTAATATCCATATGAGGTTTAGATTAACTAATAATGAGAGATAAAAGAATATAATCAAATTTTTAATATCCATAAAATATACTATGAAGTTTAAGATAAGTATGAAATATTAAAAATAATTTGTCAATTCTAACTTAGTTGAAAATAACTATTATTTTAACATTATAATTTTAAAAATCAAAATGACTATTACTAAGCTAAGGACTACTATTAATATTAATGCCTATGTCATTTATAATATCTAATAAGTTTATTTTCACTACATTCAATTTTTATTCAATTTTTAATAAGTTTATTTTCACTACATTCAATTTTAGAGATGAAACACTACATTCAACTTACTTTAGAGATGAAATTATTATCATTATCATTATCATCATCATTAATCATTTGTATTTTGGATATTCAAAGTTTATTATTATTGTAAATTTTAATAATATTTTTATTTACATGGGAATGTAGATCTTACAAGATTTATGATATATATATATTTTTTAAATTACATTTGCATTTTTTATATATTTTATTTAAATGATTGTTTCAATATGCTATTTATTCATTTTCTATGTTGTTCATAATTTTTTTTTTCATCTTACTTATTCATAAAAAAAAAATGTACATTTTTCTCTTTATAAATTTATCACAAATTAATAAAATTATATGATTATAATGAAATTCAATTCAAACTCATATATATTAAAAAGATGCATAAATTAATAAAACTATATGATTATAATGAAATTCAATTCAAACTCATATATATTAAAAACATGCATAAATTAATAAATTTATATGCATAAATTAATAAATTTATATGATTATAATGAAATTCAATTCAAACTCATATATATTAAAAACATGCATAAATTAACCAAGAAGATCTTTTTTTTTTTATGGTATTGAAAACCTAATCAAATTAAATTCAAACAACTTTTGCATATTTAAAATATGTAGAAGGTAGCCCAAATAATATTTTTTGGTTGATATTGAAAGTCTAATCAAAATTATCACTATATTGATGATTTTAATTGTTCTACATTCTTTTTTTTTAAAAACCATTTGAACTAGGATAGAGTTAGCATTTAGAAATGATTAGGAAAGTTCAAACATTTCCTTAAACAAGTTAGTTAAGAGTTTGGGTTGTTGGTGTGGTTATTTTATTTTCACTTAAAAAAATATGAGATAGTTCTTTTAAATGTGCATTGTTCACATGCTACAATTTATTTGGAATTTCCTCAATAATAATAATGTTTTATTATTTATGTCTATTTCCCTACAACTTTATTCTTGCTTAAACATGAAATATCATGGTTACAATTTTCATGGCAGGACAATCTTGTAAATGATGTGTCAAGTTCCGCATCTTATCACTTTTTCCTAATATAAAATGGAAAATGTGTTAGAATGATTAAGAGAATCATTAAAATACATAATGTTATGACCTCTAGTGTATCTTTAATTATGAAGACAATCCTTAAAATACAAAATATTATGGCCGATGTATATGTTTAATAAGTGCAATGTATTTGGCATAACAATTAAAATTCTCAATCATTCAATACTTAAAAGTAGGAATATCCTCACAAGAAACCACAATAAACTTACAAGATCACCAAAGAAAAACCCATAATAAGAAACCAAATTTAAATGGAAAGATCCTGAATGCAAAAGCCAACATATTAGAGTTGGTATTTAGTGGTGATCCTAAATGGATTCCAACATATAAATGGATCTAAGACTAAGTACCCATAATCCAATTCAGAAGACTCAATACCTACAATACAACTCAGTAATTAACAAATGTTAAGTAAATATTGTAAAACAAGGTAAATGTAAGGATGAATGTGACAAAAGTAAAAAAACAATTAAATGAAAAGAAAAACCAATAGGAGAGAAGACTAAGCAATGTGAAGTGAAGGGTCATGGTTGTTGGCTTCCCCCATACCCCCTAACTCTCCTTATTTTCTCCTTCACTCTCATTATCAAGGGATATTTTGGCCAATAGAGAAGCATGCATAGATAGCCATGAAATATTGTACCAGAGATCGCCAAAATGAAGAGAATAAGCCCCCATTCAAACTTGGTTTTCACATTTGGGTTTCCAAGGTAAATAATGTCCCCATGTGTTTTCACTTATCAACTGTGTGCATTTTTAATTGTTTTTGTATTTTTTATTGAGATATGATTTCATTTATCTCTATAGTGTTGGAGACTCCATTCATACTTGCAGTAGTTTGAGTAAATGGATATTCTAACAACTATCTTTCCTCCACCATTGGTTGATTTTTGAGTTTGGAGATCAATGGACACTGTTATTTGCTTGTTGCAATCTTGTAGGATTTTCTAATGTGGTTTAATTCTAGTTGTTGGGTAAATTTATATTTCCTACAAGATGAATCTCCTCCATACTTTGTAATTTCACTCTCCCTTTGAGCCATTAATCAGTGCTTTGGAAGATTCATATTTCATTCAACCAATTTCTTCATCACCTCGACAATTTCATACCTACTAGGATGTTTGTTGTTTCCCACATGCCATACAGTTTGTGTAATCCATATGCACTTACCTGGGGAAAATTCCTTCAACCTTGAGCCAATTTCCTTGCATGGGTCGAATTAACGCTAATTTGGTTGATTTCTTCATTGTTGGAGCAAATTTCTTCCTTCCTGAATGGTACATCATTCCTTGAGTCAAATTACTCTCAGCTTGAGCCAACTTTTCCTTAGTTGGTCATTTCCTCTCTGCCCCATAAGTTGTACAGGCTATACAAAATGTGTTTGGGTGGCTCCTTGCTCCTTGAGGTTGCATGACTAGCTTCGTGGACACATTTTCTTGTAAGATTTTCCTTTTTCTTGCAAACTCTCATATAGATCATTTGATTGAGAAATGGTGTGGGGAATGACAATTTTTTACTGATATGCATTTTATGTTCTCATTAAGAATCATGTTGCTCCAATTAGATTTCTTATTAATTAAGTGTGTGATGATCCAATTCAGGCTAAAGAAACTTAATGTAACTAGTATTGGAATGTGTTATAGCAAGCCTGTATTCAAAATCTCACTCTTCACTATGCTTTGAAAATAAAACAATCTCCTTCATTTTTGTTGATTGATGTTGAATCTTGAAGACAATGAATCAATTATTTATATGCATTGGAAGGTGTGTTATCCTACTATTAGATTGACTTAGAATTGGAAAAGGAAATACACTCTTTCAATAAGAATATTTTTACATTAGTTGTCTTTTGTGAGGAAGGAGGGAGAAGTGTGCATAGATACCTAGTACTATTTTCATAATATCTAACATGTAGGTATCGACATACACAAATCTACGAGAGAGAACAAAGAAGAATGAGGTGAAAAGTCACATAGTAGAGAGAATCCAAGAAATCAAGATTTATAGGCTTCCTTGCTTCGGAATTTGCACTTACAGGCTTTGTAATAACCTCAAATTTTTTTGATTGATAAGGTTTGAAGATGCCTATTGGAGAATATCATGGCAGGTTAACAACATCGCTTTTCATTGCAATGATCTCAAAATCCTTGGAGAGAAATCCTGAGAACAAAGAACTCCACTTCAAATAGAACTAGAGACCTAGATTTTATTGACACATTGAAAACTAAAGTTTATTTTTCATTGCATAACCATCTAGATTCTTGTGTGAAACTTATTTAAGTGAGGGAGCCAACAAAACAATCTAGATCATAGGTTGCACAAATAACGCACCTTGTAGCCATCATAAGTATATAAGTCCTTGTATGGGGAAGAGGATGGAGACCTAGTATCTCTTCTAAAGGTAGAACACTTGGTGCAAGACTGAGACAAAGACAATAAAATTATTCCACATAGGGAATGCATTGGAAAATAAAGTGGCCCATAAGTCTCTCATTTATAGATAATATGGTATTATATTCGTTGCATCTTTGACTATGAACACTACTATAACTTTGAAGAGAATGTTGCAGACCTCAACATGGGAAAAGAAAGTAGAGAAATGTTGGAAGAATTAGGGGAAACAATGCTTAGGTTCAAGAAGAAAATGAACTCTTGAAGGAGAAGTTCCATATGTTCAACAAGAGGATGGAAGAGATGGAGAAGAAAATTAATACCTCTATTGAAATACTAGCATTAATAAAGAATATGTTTGAATAATGACAAGACCCCCTTATTAAAGTCATGATAGACTGAGAAAAGCATAGAATGAAGCTTGTACACCTCGGTGAGGAGGTCATCCAAATGGATAGCTTGTAAGAGGATAGGATCACGTAGATGATGGTGCAACTGCAACAAGAGTTGGAAAAGAAGGAGGAGGCCTTGGAAGGGCTCCAAGTAGCTTTCAAAGAACACAAAGAGGAAATTCAATCATCTGTTGCTACTTCTCAAGACAACAATATGATGAAGAGAAATTTGGGAAGCTCATTTTCCTTGGATTTATCTCAAGAGAATTTTGGTGAATTTGAAAAGAATACCAGAGGCATTGGTTCTATGCTCCTAGGGAAAATGGGCTATGATGGATAAGAGATAGGCATGAAAAGACAAGCAATATTGAGCCTCATATTATATATATTGTGGGTCAAGTATAAAGGACTAGGATTTGATGCTAGAATACAAAATCCCATGGCCATGAAGACCATTTTTTTAAAGGCTAAAGACATGATGGAACTTTCCTGCTCATTCAGAGAAGGAGCAACAACAATAAGTGAAGGTGGAAACCCACTACCACCTCAGCCTTCTTGTGGTAGATTTAAGGATGGAAGCGATGTGAATAACACATAAAGTTATCATACACCTACACCTATATAAAGTGACAAGAATATCAGCTAGGGAAAGAAAAAGAAGAATATTAGGATGTCTATATCAAATAAGACATCCCTTATTTGTTAGTATTGTAAGAAGAAGGGCCATAACATTTCCATTTGTTGTTACATGGATCTATTCTTGTGTTATAGAAATAAGCAAGGAACATGCCACAAGCCAGATTGATTTCAAAGGAAGAAGGTCTAGAAGGATTTTCCATTCCAACAATAAACTGAGAGGCATGAGAATAAAATAACTATCTCGAGTTTTCCATACCATAGTGCCACTAAATTTTTCCTCCACTACAAGTTGAGCAGACATTGGGAAGCAAAGTGTTGGAAACTTCATCTAGAGATTTACCCCAGAAACTGCACAACTTAGAGAAGAGTGTGGAGAGTGATGATTGAAGAAGAAGAAATATCTCCAACTATAGTCTAAGTGGAAGAAGTTTTCCAAGGAGAGATAGCAGGTCAGGAGCTCTGCATCATTAACAAGAAGAACATTATATTGATTCCAAGGGAAACCACATTTGAATATTTTTTTCAACCTTGTATCAAAAGAATATGTTATTGAAGTCATGTCATAGATTGGTGCACATACCTCAATGACCTTTGGAGGATTTATTGAGAAATCCACAAAACATTTTCAAGAATATGAACGAGTTAGATAGTTATTTCCATGCCAGGGAAAAATTGATCCTAGCAAGAGAAGGAAGGCCAAAATTCCTTTTGGAAGACTGATATGTGATGGTAGCATGTTGGGGTAACACTAAACAAGAATAACATCATTTGAATTGTGTTCGTGACTTCCAAGATGCACTATCTCCAATATTGAGAAAGATGTGGGAATGAATGTTGAGTACAAAGGTTAGATATAGAGATATCTCAGAGTTGAGAGTCAATGAGTTGACTTCTACATTGTGGAAAAGAGTCAAAGTTATAGCTAGAGTTATCGCTAAGAACCAGAGTCAAAGCTACATTCTAGAGAAGAAAGAAAAAGGTACATTGATTCATAATGGTTTCCCTCAAGATTTTGGAGACAAAAAATCCCCTTAATGGTGAGGTGTGATCCAAAATGGATTCAAATATACGAATGGATGTAAGAATCAATGCCTACAATGAAACTTAGTAATTAATGAATGCTAAGAAAAAATTGTAAAAAAAAGTAAATGTAAGGATGAATGGGGCAAAGTAAGGAATTTTTTTTATAAATGACTAAATGAAAAGAAAAACAAATAAGAGTGGAGACCGAGGAATGGTAAGTGAAGGGGCATGGTTGTTGACCTCCCCCCTATCCCCCATCTCTCCTTATTTCCTCCTTTACTCTCATTCTCAAGGGGTTATTTGTCCAAGACATGGACATGCATAGAAAACCATGAATTATTGTACTGTACATTGTTGAAATGAAGAGACTTAGCCCCCATTTGAAGCTAATTTTCCCATTTGGGTTTCTAGGGTAAATAATGTTCCCATGTGTTTTCATTTATCTACTATGTGCATTTTTAGTGTCTATTGTGTTTGTTAGTGAGCTAACATTTCATTTATCTATGTAGTGTTGGAGTCTTCATTCATACTTGCAATAGTTTGTGAGTAAATGGATGTTCTAACATATCTCTTACCTTTATCGTTGGTTGATTTATAAGATTGAATATTAGTGGACACCATTATTTGGTTGTTGCAATATTGTAGGAGTTTCTAATGTAGTTTAATTCTATATATTGTGTAAATTTCTCTTTCCTACAGACTCAATCTCCTCCATAGTCTGCAATTTCACTCTCCCTTTGAGTCATTACTTAGTGCTTGGGAAAATTCATATTTCTTTGGACCAATTTTTTCACCACCTGAGTGATTTAATACATACTAGGAAATGTTTTACTTCCCATGGGCCATACATGGTCGTATGAGATGTATGAAATTACCTAGGGTGAATTCCTTCCATCCAAATCCAATTTCCTTCCCTGGGCCGAATTAACACTAGTATAGTCGATTTCTTCATTGTTAGAGTAAATTTCTACCTCCTTGAACAATAACTCATTCCCTGAGTCAAATTTCTCTTTACATGGGTTGTTTTTCCTTATTTGGGCATATCCTCTTCGCCCCACAAGACATACACTGTACACAACATGTTTAGGTGTCTCCTTACTCCTTGAGGTTGTACGACTAGTTGCTTGGGTGCATTTTCTTGTAAGATTGGCCTTTGGCTTGCTGACTTGAAGATATGATAGTTTGATTGGGAAATGGTTTGGGGAGTGACAATGTTCTGCTCATATTCATTTTTTCTTCTCATTAATAACCAAGTTTGCTCCAAATAGATTTCTTATTAATCAAGTATGTGAGGATCCAATTCAAGATAAATAAACTTAATGTAATCAACATTGGAATGTGGTACAACAAGCCTGCATTTGTAATCTCTTTGTTGACTCTATCTTGCAAATAAAACAATCTTCTTCATATTTTTTTTATCAATGTTGAAGCTTGAAGACACCAAATTGGTGATTTATATGTTTTGGAGGGTGTGTTATATTTCTTTTGGATTGAATCATAATTGGAAAAGGAAACTCACCCCTTCAATAAGAATTTGTTTACATTAGTTGTCTTTTGTGTGAGGAAGGAGGGAGGAGTGCATAGAGCTAGCTAGTACTCTTTTCATTTAAGATCTAACACACTTTTATCCTCTTACACAAGTATAAGTGAGAGTGAAAAGAATAATGAAGTGAAAATTCATAGAGTAGAGAGAAGACAAGAAATCAACAGTTATAGGCTTCCATGCTTTGCAATTTTCACTTATAGGTTATGTAATAATTTCACAATTTTTTGACTAGGAATGTTTGAAGATGCTTATTAGAGAACCATATGATAGGTTAATGGCATCAATTCACATTGCAATCGAATCAAAATATCTGGAGATCAATCTTAAGAATAGAGTAGTCCACTTCAAGTGGAACTAGAGACCAAGAATTGAACAACATATTGACAACTAAAGTTTATTTTTCATTGCAAATTCATTTGGATTCTCGTGTGTAGCTTACATAAGTGAAGGAGCTAGCCAAGAAATATAGATTTGAGGTTGCACAGAGAACAAACATTGTGCCCACCATAAATATAGAGGTTCCTGTACAAGATAGAGGACAGAGACCTAGTATCCCTTCTAAAGGTAGAACACTTGGTGCAAGATCAATATGGAGACAAAAACTTTATTCCGCAAACGATATGTGTTGCTGAAGGGTGTGGGATATAAGTGCCTCGGTTATGGATCAAGTGGAATCATTCACTTCTTAACAAACTAAAAAGGATTCACAAAATTAATAGTAGGTCCTTTTTCATTCTTACACAAATTAAACATCATTATTTTAATAATTCAAGTTCACATCTTCTACTTGGATATTGTAATACCCTCATCGAAAGCGATATTGGGAACCTTCGTCACATGATAACTTTTATGGTTAGTGACTAGCATAGATGGACATCTTGGAAAAATGATTCCTTAGATGAATTGTTTGAGATGCCTTGGCATATTCACTACTACATATGGGCGGATTATTCCACGAAATGTTTCCACGTTTCCATTATTTTCATCTTTTTTTTTTTTAAATAGGGCGGGATTTTCGTCGATATTGCCATGAAATTTCATCGCAATATCCATGAATAAGTTATTTTAACTTGGTCGGGATTTTTTTCGCTATTGCCACAAACTTTCATGGCAATAGCGACGCAAATTTTTATTATCTCATTGGTCGGTGTTAACGACTAGTTGACTATTTGATCTATATATACTTGACTTTACGAGACTTTGCGACACAATTTCTATAGTTGCGACACTATTCTTGGCTTTTGCTTGAGTTGTTTATTTTTTCCATCACCCACCAGTTGAACAAATCCAATTCTCAATCTACATGGCTCAGATTTTGAACTTGCAAGGTTAGTATGTTTTTATTTATTGATGTACTCATTTAACTTGTAAATTTTTGTTCAAATGTCCAAATTTAATGTACCTTGTTTTTTCCTTGATAATATATTATATGTGTAGTACCATATTTCATGTCTTTGGTTTTTGGATCTAGTTAGTATATTCTATGGAAAAAGGGTATGTGGATTCCATAATATTCTCGGTTTATGGAATCCACATATCCTTTTCTTCTCAATTGTAGCTAGAATGTCTCTCTCTTTTCATTGATAAAGATATGGAATTGCTCTTGAAACTTAACCTTGATTGGTGAAATGATAGTAATTGATTACCATTTTCTTCTCTCTTTTATGTTTAAGAACTAACAAAAAAAACACCAACAAAGCTAAATTGAAGCTTTGATACCACTTGTTACATCCCTAGTACCCAAATGGGATCACACTTGCATAAATTGAAAATAATATAACAGTGACAATAATGGCTGGGATACTTGCACACCTAATGATTGGATAGCACTTACTAATTCAATTAAATGAAGGAAGAAATATCCATGAATAAAATCTTGAAGTTGATTGTTATATTGATAAATGATAAGTTATGGTATATATAAGATAGGGATGAAACTCATGTTTATAACACTAAGATACATAAACACTAACCCTAAACTTATGTTAGGTATATATGTTGTTATTATATAAAGAAAACATTTGTACACATATGACCTTGTTATAAATATGTTATCTATGTCGTGATTAGGCACATAACAATCACTTTTAACTAACCACCTTCAACCATATTAGCTTATGGTTAGCCACCTTTAAATTTCTTGGCTTATGACTAAGCACCTTTAACAAATGAACTTATGATTATATACCATAGTCTTCCAATATAAATAAAGTATATTTGTTTCAACTTTCTCAATAAAATCCACATACCCTTTTCTTATATGTGATGTTGTTTCTCTCATTTTTTTATAATCACATGCAATTCTAGATATAGTGATTAACTTTAGTTTGTAGTTGATGTAACTTGTTTATACACTATTAATAAGAATCAATATCTAAAATATAAAAAATTCATGACGAAATCTACGATAGCATGATGAAATCTACTAGTGAGATAGCGAAAAATGAGAACATGCCAAAGTGTCTTAGAAAATAAAACTATGACCACTGTAAGTAGCATAAAATTGTGACCATTGTATGTAGATGCAAATCAACACGTCATAATTTAAACCAACCCAACCCAGTTGTGGATGACAAGTGGTTGGCATTCTTTTTTTAGTGGTTTATTTCAAAGATTGGCATTTTGTCTACAAAATAACTTAGAGGCTAGTGTATGGTGTCGAGTGATTCAAGTTTGAGAAATTTTGACCACTTTCGTTAAATGTTGTGTAATTATTTTCCATGGTTATTCAGTACACACTACTCTATAGTACAAATTGAAGCATATTTATATTAATAGTTAATCAATAATAAAAATAAAAGCATGTCAAAATGTCTTAGAAAAAATAATCGTGAGGATTGTAGGCCACTATAAATAACATATCATAATCGAAAGGAGTAGCTAAAATATAAAAAATTGATAACTTACTATTTGGTATGGTGTAGGTAATACAATTACTTGTGAGGACAAGGATTTGTCACTATGAACGAAAATGACAAGAAGCTTGCTTAGTTAAGAGTGACATTAGAGGCGAGGGGTGATGGAAAATGTTATTGCCCTTGCTATGATTGCAAAGGCTTGAAAAAAAAAGACTTTTAATAACAACAACTCAAAATCATTGTAGGGAGAAGGGGCACGCCGAATGGGGTTGTGAATATCGTCCCTTGGTAAGAGGATTTAATATTTAATGTATTCTCTATAATAATCAGTATGTCATGAATTTTAGTAATATTTCTTATCGGGATTTTTATAGTTTCTATACACACTAGCGTTTCTACGTTGATATTAAATATATAGACGATGCCCCCAAAATGTCGACCTCCAGAGATTTATTTGCCAAGTACTAGCATAAATACTCCTTTACAGGGTGATGAACTTCGAGATCAGAATATTGAAGTTGTTGATCAAGTTATTAATGATGATATGGATGGAGATAACGTTAGTGATTCTAATCAGGAAGATGAGATACATAGATTGATCCAAGACACATTTGCTCCAATGGATGAGGACAACTAGGATGATAGTCATGATGTTGATCCTCTACTCATGAAGTCACGTCAACCTTTTTATGAAGGATCAACAACAAATCTTTTATCTACTATATTATTGTTGGTGAACCTGAAGGTTTTGAATGGTTTATCAAACACATGCCTCACACAGATACTAAGGTATTTAATTTGTTAATTATTTATGCCTGCATGTTCACAAATACTTAAAAGGTTCATTTTTTCCCTATATTGCTATTGTTTTCTAATTTGTCAATTAATATATTCGATGAGATATTGATGATTGATATTGTTTACATTGACTTATAGTTTATAATTTTGTAGGTTGTTAGGTGAAGTTCTATTACCGACGTCAAATAATTTTCCATGCACATATCGAGAAATATCTGTGATTATGAAATAAATTGAAATGGACTATCAGGCTATTGATGCATGTCCTAATGATCATATCATATATTATGGAAAATATACATTAGAAAATGAATGCCCACAATGTCAAATAAGTATATATCGAACCGATAAAGAGTCAAAGAAGGTGCCTCGCAAAGTTCTTCATTATTTTCTGATAATTCCACGTTTCCAACGGCTGTTCAGGTGCCAAAGTATAGCACAATTTATGGATTTCCATGCAAAGAACAGAATTTGAGACGATGTTCTTCGAATGCCTACAGATGGTTGTACATTGAACTACATCGAAGAAAAGTGGCCAATTTTTAAAGAACAACCTCGTAATGTTAGAGTTTCGTTGGCAGCTGATGGTGTCAATCCATTTGGAGAGCTTCATTCTACGTACTCAGTGTGGCCTATTTTTGCTATAAACAATAACCTTCCTCCTTGGATGTCGATCAAGAGAGAGCAGACAATGTTGGCAATGATTGTTCCAGGTATTTAATTATCTTTTATTTGCTTTAAAGTATGAAAAACAATGTCATTTCTTTGTTTCGTGCATGGTAATTATTTTTTATATATATAATGACATTTAGATAAGTATAATTGATCATGCAGTATGTTGAACCAATTAGGTAGGTACCAAGTTAAATATATGAACATATATATTGAGCCTATTATCGATGAGCTGTTTAAGTTATGGGTTGGCATCACTATGTATGACATCTCTAGACCAGTAGGGAAAAAATGATTTCAATTCCATGGAATACTATCATGGATGATTCATGATGCTCCCAGGTTAACACATTTTTGTGGTATATTGTTACTTTATTTTGTGATTTAATATTATATATATTTATTGAAAATATCATGCATTATTTTAAATTGTAACTCTAATTTGATGCTACATTAATTCATATATCTTGTAGGTCTTCAAACAAAGGGTAAATTTGCATGCCTAGTTTGTGGTCCGAGGATAAAATCTTTTCATTCAAGGAGTTTAGTAAAGGAAGTGTTTGATGAGTATAGGCACTTTCTGCCTAAGAAGCATAGTTATTGAACTACAGACAAAGCAAATTCCCATGGTAAAGAAGAAAATGGATAAAAACCACAAAGAATGACACCTCACCTATGGAAGTTGGAATATATTAGAAATCGTCAAGGTACGCAAATTATTTATGTATGACATATTATATAAATCTTTGGTTAATTTCATTTTTTCCCATTAATTAGTGTTAATTTCAATTTATTGATCTTTCATGAATTTCGTTAAGGCACGAATGGGCTTCCACGAGGAATGAAAAGTTATCCGATAAAATTCAATAGATTTCCATACTACGAGCACCTACAAATAGTTCATTTTTTTGATACAATGCATATCGGGAAGAACATAACAAAATTGTAATGGTGAATATTAGATGGAAGGACTGAAAAAGAGAGAATTGGAAAGATTTGTTGTGACATCGACGAAGCTAATCACGCATTGCAAAGCGTTATTATTAATTCTAATGGTGATGGTAATGAATATAATACTAGTCTTCCTTGGTTATTGATGGAGAAACAGAGAAATATTGTAAAAGAGGTCATTCGAAAAATTAGGTTTCCGACGGGGTTTTCATCGAACATACAAAATATCTTAATGAAAAAAGGTGATTTTGGTGGGGTTAAAACACATGACTGGCATACATTCATTAAGGTAATTAGTAGTTTATAATATATTTACTTATTGGTTTGCATTTTTTGGAAACAAATAATAATTATTTGTTTTTTGTTACAATATGTTCTACATTTATCTCTCCTAGACGACTTTGACAACAACATAAAACAAATTATTTATGTACTTGGAAAATACATGAGGTAAGTATTTTTTTATAAGGAAAATGTACTTCTTATGTGATTTGTAGTGGAACTTATTGACATATTATTTTTTATCTGCAAATTTATGTATGCCTTGATATTATTTTATTGCATCGACATTTGTAGGTGGCTATCATCAAAAGAAATCCATAAAGAAGATATAAGGTATTGGAAGAGAGAAATTCCCCGACTAATGTGTCAAATGCAACAGTATCTACCCCCAACATTTTTCAATCCACAAGAACACTACCTCATACACCAAGTTGAGGAGATTGAATTATGTGGACCAGTACACACAAGGTCGATGTGGATGGTGGAGAGGCAGTTTAAGTCACTAAAGGCTTTTGTTAGACAAAGAGCATATCAGGAGGGTTCTATGGTATATCAATGCATGGTGTATATTAGTCAATATCTACCTAAATTAGCAGAAAATATGAATGTGCTTCGCATTTGGAATTTCGACTCCATCAACAAATTTGAAGGGGAGGTCCTATTGGGGTAAGGTAAAATGAGGACTGTGAAAGGTAATTATTAGATGTTGATGTATATTTAATATATTACACATTTATTAAATTATTCCTTTATTAACAATAACTAATTAATGATATTAAATTTGTATGCTATCATATAGTTGCTCGAGAGTGGGATGCTTTACATTTATACATTGCAAACAACCTTGATTGGATGGAGCATTGGATAGAATATACTGAAGAATACTTTGGTAGGTTATCATGGGAAGGGGTGAGTAAGATGATTAAAACAATGCATCGTCATCGAGATCAATTTCATGATATTACATCAAGGGAAGTTGATTTAGCCTTTGGTTTAAAAGATAAACAGGCAAGTTAAATTTTTTACCCACACTTTCCTAGTTTTTCCCCAATTTTTCAATGTATTTGGTTTGTTTAATTTTTGAAATATATATTTAGTAAGTCCTATATGAGGATTATTATTTGGAAATGTATTTTTTACTTGTTCTCCATGTTTCAGTTGAAACATCACAAGGTTATGTGGTGTAATGGTCGTAAATTTCGTATCAAAATGTTGGATGATAAGATGAAAACCTCAGATTGTGGGATAACTGCAGTGTTTAAGGTCACCAACATTTCCTCTAGAAGTGACAGAAATCCAAAAGAAACTGAGAATAGGTACTATGGACATTTGGAGGATATAATTGAGTGTGATTTTAATTCCTTTAAAATAGTTTTGTTTGAGGTTAAATGGTACAGGATACAAATGCATGAACGTGATCCTGAAAGAACTGGTATTGAGCATGATAATGGATTTACCATGGTTAATACAAGGGAATTTGAACTGGGTACAGAGCCTTATGTTCTTCCAAGTCAATATGAGCAAGTATTTTACTCAGAGTTACCTGGTAAAACAGGTTGGTCATACGTTGTTAGATATGATCCAAGAGGAAGACCAGTAAAGTATAATCATGTAGCCGAGGATGAAGATAATAATGAGGAAAAAGATTATGATTATGCAGATCAGAAGCAAGTGGCTCATGTAGTCAATGTGTCAGACGAAGAAGTTTAATAAGCTGATCATCCAAATGTAGGAGATGATGATCTCATTGACAATATTGCTAACTATATTAGCGAAAATGACGTTGATGATGATCTTGATAGGAATGAGCCTTTCACCAATATCGATTCTGAACCAGATCCTGATAAGAAGAGGTATGTCTTTATATCTTTTATATGATCTTTATATGTTTTTATTTTGTATAATATATTATATGATACATGTTCTTTAGAATTTCAAATTAGGTAATATGGAGAAATTGAGAGTGATGTGAGGGGGGCGGGGGGGGGCATAATTAGAGCTTCCAGCTTCACGTGGTTGCCCTTGTTTAGTAGAGAATGAACTATTCGTGAAACCAACAGGAGCTTTGTGAAAATGCGCCTAATCATACCAACGATATAGGTATGTCCATCATCAATTCAAACAGTGAATGGGGCCAACGTTGAAATTTTTTCAAATTGTTTCTGAATGGATTGAAATTTGACATGGATAGACTATTCACATGCCTTAACGATATGGGAGGGTTTTTGGAATCAAATTTGATTCACACACCCACTTTCTTCCATCATCAATTCATTATGTGTTATAATGATTAGATGCACTAAGGATTATAAGAGTAAAGGGATACTCATGATAGGGGTTAAGTATTATAAGTTCATAGGTTATAGGTTAAGGGTTATATGGGTTAATAGTCATCAGGGTTAAGGTTTTCTAATATTACATGGGTTGGGTGTGATAGGGGTTGGAGATGTAAGGAATAATAGAGATAATTTTCTATATATTTTATAGGCGTTGGGAATCAAGTGGGGTCGATGTTATAATGGTTAAGGATTATAAGGTTATGGAAGTTAGAATCTTATAAGTTATAAGAGTTAGTGGTTTAAGTTTATAGGGTTTAATCATTTTAAGGATTAGGGGTTATAGTGTTTACAAGGGTTAGGGGTTACTTGTTATAGAAGTTACATGCTAGGTGTTATAAGGGTTAAATGGTATATGGGTTAAGGGTAACAAATGGTAGGGCTTATGAATTATGAACTTTAAGCATTATAAGTGCTACAAGTTATACAATTATAATGGGTTGAGGTTATAAGAGTTAATTAGTGGTTATACTAGTAAGTAGTGGTACGATCCATATGGGATAATCGTGATAGTGCTTTAGATGAAATTAGTCGTTATAGGGATAAGGGTTTTGTGTGATAAATGTTATCAGAATCAAGGATTATGAATATATAGCAATACATTATTAGTTATTAGACATTTTGGAGGTTATATGGGTTACGATTTATAGTGGCTAATGGATATAAATGTTAAGGGGCATGAGGTTATAAATATATTGATGTTAGGAGTTATAAAATTCATGAGGGATAATGGTTGGGAGGTGGGATTTATGTTGGTTTTAGGTGTTATATAAGTTAGTTGAGATTATAGGTGTCATAAGGGTAGGGGTTTATAGGGGTGGATTAGTAGTTATACTATTTAAGGGTGATATGGGTTGTTAGGGTTAGTTAGAGGCTATATTGGTCATGGATTAAAGATGATATTGATTAATATTGTTAGCAATTAGGGATCAGTTGTTAAGTTTTATTAATTATAATTTTTAGTTGCTAGATGTTATAGGTTATATGGGTTATTGGTTTAAGGGTTAAAGGTCGTATAGCTTAATAATAGAGGGAGACAATGATTATAAGGGTTGGGGTTTAAATGAGTTAGGTATTAAATGTCTCGGGGGCTATGAGAATGGGGGTTTATATGATTATGGAAATTATAAGGTTTAGCCATCATACAAGAAAGGTATTATAAAGTTTAGGGGTTATATTTGTTAGTGGTGATAGTAATTACAAGGGATGTTCATTATAGGGGTTAGGAGTTAAAGGTTTTACGGGTTATAGAGCTTATACTTGCTAGTCATCATAGGATTTTTAAGATTTGGGTATAATGAGTTAGTTAGGGTTTATATTCATTAGGTGTTAGAAGGATTAAGGACTCTAGTGATAA
>JZKD02S1834561.1:190378-268124 GCA_000966675.3 Picea glauca | reverse complement strand
CATTGAGTTTCCCTTGAGGTATAAACATCTAGTGCAACGATGGGCACCTAAGGAGCTACCTGAAGTGGATGCAAATTTCTTCATCGGTGGGAGGATTTATCGTATTTCTCCTTTGTTCTTACATGGATTGGGGTTATTTTCCATGGATGACATAAAGGTTGGCTATGGCACTGTAATTGAATTGATGGAGTATGTCAGACCATTATACAAATACAATCATTGATTGATGTTGGTCTGATATACGCAAAGTATGCGGAGATACGGAGTTGCCGCAAATTATATACAACTAGTAGATAACAATCAAAATAAAGGGACAACTATGTATATTGATGGAAGGCCAAAAGATACTAGAAACATTGCAGGCTTTATAAATAGTACATGACAAGTGGCAACAACTAAGAAACCGAATTACATATTTGAGGGATGCGAAGGAAATCATATATTTGTATGTGGAACAAAAACAATAGTTCCAGGTGAAGAGTTGTTGATCGATTACAACTTAAATCGAATAGATGGAGGGGGTGCGACTATGGGGGTAAATATCTTACATACCATTCAACTCAACCTTTGATCAATCATTGTTACAATTTATCGTTGCAATATTTCAAATTTTTACCGCATAAAGTTTTTACAATTACTTTCATAACTCTTGTTGATTAATTTATTGTGTCAACATCTATCTAGGGTGACCGTGGAAAGGCACACACTGTGCCTCAAAAGGTAAATGTTAAATACAGTAAAAACTTATGACTACAACAACTAAATTTCATAAATTTCATTATTTTTTTTCTGATATTACTGCAAAATTTCATTTTCTTAATGTTACAGGTGAATTTCATAACTTTTATTGATTGATTTATTGTGTCAACATCTATCCAGGGTGAACGTGGTAGAAAATCACCTGTTACATATGTCCAGGGTGACCATGGAAAGGAACCCACTGTGTCTCATTGGGTAAATGTTAAATGCAGTAACAACTTATGACTACAACAACTAAATTTCTGAAATTTCATTATTATTTTTTCTAATATTACTCCAATATTTCATTTTTTAAATGTTACAAGTGAATTTCATAACTTTTGTTGATTGATGTATTGTGTCAACTTCTGTCCAGGGTGACCGTGTCCAAAAATCACCCGCTACATCTGTCCAGGGTGACCGTGGAAAGGCACCCACAGTGCCTCACCAGGTAAATGTTAAATACAGTAACAACTTATGACTACAACAACTAAATTTTTGAAATTTTGTTATTGTTTTTCCTGATATTACTGCAATATTTCATATTTTTAATGTTACAGGTGAATTTCATAACTTTTGTTGATTGATTTATTGTGTCAACATCTGTCCAGGGTGACAGTGTCCGAAAATCACCAGCTACATATGTCCAAGGTGATAGTGGAAAGGCACCTGCAGTGTATCACTAGGTAAATGTTAAATACAGTAACAACTTATGACTACAACAACTAGATTTTTCAATTTTTAAAGTTCATCTCATTAATTTTATTCATCAATGTATTGTGGCATGGTCAACATGGGAAGTCTCCCACTGAGGATATTGATGAGGATGAAATATTTTATTCGACTAACCCAATGAAAACTGTAACGAAGGCCTTGAAGAAGGCTAACATAGAATATCTAGGCTTTCTTAGCAAAAGACCCCTGACACAGGAGGACAGGGAAAGAATTGTAGAGCTACAAAATACAATAACTAATTTTGGGGTAAGTGGCATCTTCACATATTTTTATCAGCTATGACAATTTCATATCCATTTTTTTGTTTTATATTTTGTATATGATCTGATAAAGTAAAGTTTTCCATTTGTAGGAGTTTTTAAACCCCATGCGTGGGGAACCTGTCGATCCTGCAACTGCTATAGGTAGCAGTGATGGTCCAATGAAAAAACAATGTCGACATATAAAAGTGCAAGTGGGGCTTTTTTAGCCTCCTGAGGTTCCCCTCGAATCCATTTATGAGTGAAATGATTTTGACTGGCATGATGAACCGGAGCCTGGGACTCCACATGACTCTGGAGAGGAACATACTGTAGATGGACAAGATACTATTATGCATGGATCAAAATGAATTAAAAGCACCATATCACTAGATGCCACCTTTCTGGTGGATGACACATGTGTTCCAATCAAGATTCAGAAGATTGCAGGTAATTGTTAATTAATTGATTCATTTTTTTCATGAAATTGAATAGGACATTTGTTGAGATTATTATAAATTAATGGATAACACGTTTCTATAGGAAACAATTTTTTCTATAGAAATTTAAATGACACATCATTAGATTTGTTTGGCCCCACCATTCGCAGACGGTGGAATGGACAAGATAGAAAAAAGAAAGATATTTAATAGACCACATGGTAAATTTGTTCAACAACACCTTCAACAAGAAAGTGGTTACAAAATTAGCTAACAAGAATTTAAAATATACCAGGTCCCAGTATAGGGAGAAATTGAAAATAGACCTCAAGCATGAGCACCCTCCCATGGTTCCCGAGAAAGAGTGGAAGGAAATAATAGAGGATGTAAAGGAGAACTTGTTTAAAAAACAAGGAAGACATCCACGAGCTAGTCAAGAAAGGTACAACAGATTTCATATTATCAGTGAAATATGATCATTTATGTTTTTCTTTCATGTTTTATGTAACAATTTTGATATCTAATGTTTTTCAAAAATTCCATATGTAGGCTACCAGACACCTCCAAAGAAACCAAGGCCAGAGTGGAAAAACACGACCAACATAAACTAGGCTAGGGTGGCTACGGAAAACTAAAAGCCCGAATAGTAAGATTTAAATGATTAACTGTGGTTAATATTTATTTTATAGTAGTGAACAAATATATATTTTTGTTATTGGTATTTTTAATGGTGTTATGCATTGAAGTTAAATATGTTCGACACTACTGCCACTGAGGAGGACCCAAATCTTGGTTACAAGCATGGTTTTAAAAGTTTGATTGAATATAGAAAAATCTTGGGCCAGACTCCTATCTCCCCATCCACGCAGGTAAATCAAATGAATAAGGAAACCGCAATAGCATGCTTGTAAAGTCTATTCATATTTTATTACATCACCCTTAACTAAGTATTTATGTTTGTTTTCAAGCAATAGTGCTACCACAGTAGTGAATCCAACGGTATTCAACAGACAACACATCATACAAGGGTGCACATGTCCAGTGATAGTGTAGATCAGAGTACCCATTCCGGTGTGTATGCTTCAGAATTAGAAATATTTACTGTGATTGTAGATATTTATTTCCTTACTTATACATATATATTATCTTCTCAAAATTGAAGAGCATGTAGCTCATGAGGGTGAAATGCGAGAGCATCCAAGTGAACAAAAAATTAATGCACCAACTGTCGCAGCTACAAAGACATGTAAATAGAAATAGTGTAATGTCAATCAAAATAATGAATTAATTATTTCAATTATATTTCAACATATCGATATGATCATTTTCGTTGTTGCAATTCATGACCCTGAACAGATGCCTGGACACCCTTCTCAATGACGTACCAGAAGTATGGTACATGAGCACACAGAAACAATAGAATGACAGGGCACATGAAATACAATGTCCTTTGATGATTATGATACCCCAATTGTCAATTTTATGAATGTAAAAAAACATAAATCAAAGAAAAATTAAATCTATAAGTTCATGACTTGTATTTGGATGTTTATCGATGTTTATATGTTCATATTATTCAATGTTTATATGTTCATATGTTTTGATGACTATCCTAGTTATGCATGAGTATCTATATGTTTTCTATATAAAGAAAATCATTTGTTGGATATGGGAAATTGAGAGCGATGTGAGGGGGGGGGAGGGGCCATATGATCTTCCACCTTCACGTGGTTGTCCCTATTCAGTAGAGAATAACCTATTCTCAAAACAAAGAGGATCTCATTAAGGTATGCGACCACTTAATTTTTTTCTAGAGTATTTTACATAACTAAATGCATGTTTATTTGCTTATTAATTATTTACTCATATAAAGAATTTGTCTTTTATGATTCATGCAAGTATTGGTGATGGAAATGCATCTCATGGAAAACTCTTATCAAGTTGTATGGGCTAATGGATCTGGCGAAAGGACAATGAAAAGGTAAGGGTTTTGACGTGTTTTTTAATGTAGGCTTTATACTAGTAAAAGTTCACAATCCTCATGAAAGGATACAATTGCATTTTTTGGTAGACAAGCATCAATGTTTTTAACAAAGTATGAATCATAGACTGTGGGAATTTTTTTTTTTGTATTCTTACATTGGCCAATACAACTATAACACATTTTTAGTACAAAATCTTAACCACACACAAACACACACACACATATGAACCCTAAGTAAACAAATGATAGAAGATAAAGGGATAATATGTACTGATAGGAGAGAATGAAGATAATATGACTTGGACTTTCAAAGTCTTTCGGATCACATCAATATCTTGTCCTTATCAAGATCGATGGATGAGAACATGGATCAACACAAACCTTATGTCTAGTAGGTTCCTAGTCCTACTATATCTTCTCGTGAGTCCAAAGTTCATAATGTCAAAATTCCCACAATCATTCAAGGATATATACCAAAGTGATATCCAATGTTTATACCCTCTATTCAAACATGATGTGTTAATTTATGTGTTCCATAAACTTTGTGGCATTAGTTGTGCCATTAAACACTAGTGGATCTTTAATCTCTACATGAATCCACTTAATGGAGTTTGGTAGTGTGCATATTTGTGTCAATTAATTCTCATACTCCCTATGCATATGAGAATGAAAAAATGAAACTTATGCATCTTATGCAACTTTATGAAACTATGTTGGAACTATATGCAACTATATGCAAATATACAACTTATTGAACTATATGAAACTATATGCAACTTTATGCAACAATGCAACTATATTGCAACAATTTCATATGCAACTATATGCAACAATGTAACTTATCATGTTTTTTAGTGACGATATGCAATTATATGCAACAATGAAACTTATGCAACTATATGAAACAATGCAACTTATGCAACTATATGCAACTGTGTTGGTACCACAAACGTATATTAGCACGATAATAAATCATTTCATCAACAACGTACAACTCCCCCTCATCTATTTGTATACTACAATTCCCTTTCCCAATATGCTAGTTGGATACTACAATTCACCTTCCCACTATGCTATGGGAAATGCATGACAATGTTACATCTAAGTATACCATAAATTCTTAAGGACTACCATAATGAGCCTTGTGGGGGACATTTTATTGACAAAAGGACCGCAAACAAAGTGTTTCATTTGGGATACTATTCGCATACCATCTTCCAGGATGCCAAGAAGTATGTCATAAGTTGTGACAGTTATCAATGAATGGGTCAACTAGTCTAGTTAGATGAGATGGCACTGTAACCACATATATTGATAGAGCCATTCAAAAAATGGACTCTTGACTTTGTCGAGCCAATTATCCCCCCTTAAAAAACAAATATGTACATCATGGTGTGCATCGTCTATGTAACCAAGTGGGTTGAGGACAAATCTTTTCCAAGAGCCACTAAGCAATCAATAACTGACTTCCTCTGTGATTAAATCTTGTCTACTTCAGGGTTCCTCGTGATATTTTTGCTAACCAAGAAGCCCAATTTTTATCCCAACTCATTCAGAATATCACTCAGTAGTTCAATATCAAACATCATATGTTCACCCCATACCATCCACAAGTGAATAGACAAGTGGAAAGTAAAAACAAGGTGTTAGAAGCCATCATGACCAAAATCATATAACAACATCATAAGGATTGGGTTGACTAGCTTCCAGAAGCACTATGGGCTTACCGAACCACCTAGATAAACACTACAAGGTTCACTCTCTATGAACTCATGAATGGTAAGATTGTAGTCCTCCTAATCGAATTTGAAGTCAAGACATTGAGAATTGTGTTGCAAGTAGGGTTGGACCTTTCATAATCACAACAACACTAAATAAATCAGATTAGTGAAATTGTTGAGATCTTTCAATCCATTTCACAATAGATCTCTCTCTTTTAGCAACGAAGAGTTATGTGGCACGATAGGTTCATCGAGAAAAAAAAATTTAAAGAAGGTAATTTGGACCTCTTGTTTGATTCCAGGTACAAGGACTTCAAGGGAAAATTATGTACCCAATGGATGGGCCCATATGATATTGACAGTATCTATGAAAATGGTTATGTCAAGTTGTGTACAATTGACAATCACAGGATCTTGATCATGGCCAATCGACATTGATTGCAATTGTACTGGAAGACAATGTATAAGGAGGAGTTCATACATGAACTACTTAAGCAAGTTGATCTACAGGTTGTAAGTAAGGTGGTCTCACCACCAACACCTACTTCCTCTTAATTATCCCCATTCTCCTCAAGAATTAAAAAAAAAAAGAGAAAAAAACAACAATAAATTATAGTTATGAAAACATGTTTCAAGAATTTCTAGATCTAGTGATATTAGAAAACTAGGGTACTATGTGATGTCACTTGAAAAAAGAGAGTTATTAATCCAATTGCAAAAACCTCTTTGAGACACACGTGGAAAAACTACTTGAAAACCAGTTTGCTAGCAAGTAGAGTTTGTTAAAAAAAAATGAAAAAAGAAATAAAACACCAAAGTGAAAAATCATGGCTCACTATGTAGTGAAATTACAAAATACTACAAGGTTGAATTCAATTGTTGCAGTATAGTTTGACTACAATTATCCTCATTAGAGATAGTTTCCATAGTTTCATAAGATGAGCTATATTTAGCATTATTTCAATCTCATAGGACACTTTGATTTCATTTATCTTGGCTATTTTTCTTCAAATATGGTATGAAAATATGGTGTGATTCTACACATCTTTCCCTATAACAACCTAAGATAATAAACCTGATCCACTATGATATTCTCTAAATATCACAAGCTATATCTAGGCTACAAATTTGTAGCATAAAGTGACCTTGGGACTTGATGGACCATTACAACTTTCATCAAATTCCACAAACCCCTCCATTTGTTCTAGTTACATTCTAGATACTCCGGAAAAATTTGATTACGGTATGACAATATGGGATTAGCCTACCAATATTTAAAAATCCTCACTACCTTGTCTCCATTAACCCATCATTTGAAAATTGTAAAGTGTGGTTGTCTAGAAATTGTGATTTGATTTTCATGCTAGCTCCATAATTTATCACTATTTTCATATCCATTTAAATTTCCTTAAACCACCCCTTCCCAAGAGAACTTATTTGTTGTAGATATCACTACACTTTCATATTGGGAATTATGGTTGTCTGAATCCTAGTGAAAATACAACTCAAATATATATTTTACTAAAACTTTGTTCCTACATCATATTGTATCACACTAGCTACAACATTTCCCCTTCACTCCATTCAAAGAATCACTTTTCATTTTCCCAATCACCTTTCATGGTTTGGAAACTACACCAGTTGTGAGTTTTGTAGTAACTAGAGTTCAAAAAGTTGTGATATATATTTTCCAGGCCTGCTCACTGATCAATTGCAAAACATCGTATCTAAAATCTTGGCATCCTTAAAATTTGTTTTCTAAGCTATAATTTTATGCCTCTAAATTGCAAATGCCTACTTGTGTGATTTCAAGGAAGAATTACACAGTGATACCCCTCCAACATACATTTCCAAGTTGGAGTTGCATTATCATTTGTAATCACCAATTATGATTAAGAAATGAAAAGTTTGGGCAAGTCACCGCTAATACCATTTTTCAATTAAAGTCATCCATTATAAAGCCATTTTTGTCCCATACAATTCTATTACCTTTCCAATGGTATCTTGAAGCAAGAAAGGGGTTTTTATTATTGCAAGTTCCAAATTGTAATTTCCAAACCAATTATGATACACCAACTATCTATATAGGCTTCCTTTATAGAAACTATAAATATCATAAATTGGTTTAACGCCATCACAATACCTTTTCACCATCCTACAACAATATGTTTCCTTCATTCTCAACAATATAAAGAAATCCATTACTTCACATCACCTATAGAAATCATTTTGGTAAAGCTACAATTTTGAATTGTGTTCTCATTACTCCAACAAGTAGTGAATAAATGGAATTGTAAGCTTCTTTGAACTTGTCAATATCAATTACTTATGCAAGTTAAAACTACTCCCATTTTGTTGTGAATATGTCAAACCCATTATAGTTGTAAGGTTGTAAACCTTTTACACACCTTGTTTGTGCTTCGTGCACAAAAAAACATGAATATCACCATCTTGGCATTGTCGTATCCATTTAGTGCAGTGGAAGTGTGATCATTAGAATTAATATTTATGTTGTGTTCATTTATTTTTACACCATACAAAACTAAGTCAAGGGTATCTATTTGAATTTTTTTGCGGGAACCTTCCTCTATAGTGATTTGAATGTTTAAAATAATTTGATTTGCCCAAATCATACACAAATAAGGCATGGTCATGTTATGACCATGGAGGTCGTGCCAATCATTTTTCACTAGCCAACTATTACTCCATTATTTCATTGCTCCCATTTCTCCCATCACAGTAATCAATGTCATAACCTATTTTCATTACCTTCTTTCAAATCGTATATGTTCTAGAACCACCATATTACATTACATATGGTATACCATATTACCGTATCTCATGTAGTTTTTTTTGTTTAAACTTAAAGGAATCGCCACAATATTGACGATAGTTTGTCGCATGGAAAAAAAAATTGAACAAGCGTGGCAATAGCGACGAAAGTTCGTCGCACTTTGACATGGTTTTGTGTCGCACATATAGCATATGTGTCATAAATTTTGTCTCTTCCATCAATTTTTGTTTCTATTGCCACTCTTTTTCATCGGAACTTTCCATAGTTTTTTTTACATTGGCACGGTTTTTTTCCCCTATTGTGACGCAGTTTCATCGGTATTGTTACGATTTACAAGGTAAGTCTCTTTTGATGGTGATATGACACATGGAGGGATATTTTCGTCGTTGTTTCCACGAACACCTGGTTCATGGATATAGCAACAAAAAATAGTCTTTTCTTTCGTGGAAATTGCGACGGTTAAGTGTGGCAATAGCAACGAAAAACTGTGGCAAATTTGGTCATATGTAATAGTGATTGGAAAGGCATATCTCAAACAATTGGATGCATTGGCCCATGGCAGGGCACACTTTAGATAGTTGGACATCTTATATCATTGGCAAGATGGACAGTAGATGAACGTGGGTGCATTTGCAGATAGATAGGGTGCATTGCACAGAGAAGCAAGTTGGACACATAAAACGATTTGGATAAGACTTGGCTAGAGGAAAGGAGGTTGTTGTATGAAGCCTTGTTTGTAGCATGCACTTATCATGATGAATTAATAATTTAGCTTAGAAGGATTGATGATTTGGGTTCCTAAACTTATATTGATCAATGGAGTTAGGTTGTCCACACTTGGACGTTGTGACAGATGGTTGAGGTTCCTTTGGGAAAAAGTCGCCACAGATCGCAATCTTAGGTCGCACTCATAGGACTTACTCCAGGCTTGGACATGCATCCATGTAAAGCAAATTCAACATATGCCTTGGGCACAGTTGGACAAACTCGGGTGGATTGGGCATAGTCATGTGGAATGAAATGAGTTGGGTGCACTTGGGACCATTGGGAATTTGAGACTAGTGAAGAGAGTTACCTTCAAATGACTTGAGGCGGATCAGATGTATTGGACCACTTAGGTGTAGCTATACATGCTTGGGAACATTTGAACAAAATGATAGAGAAAATAAGATGACATTAGCAGGCTTGAGTTGACTTGGCAGAAAAAATGACTTGGGTGGATGAGATGACCTAGGTGGACAAGATGAATTGGGTGGGCTTGAGACAACATGGGTAGACTCAACAAAAAAGTCACTAAATATGAGAAAGTCAACTCAATGGCACTTGGGTCAACCTTGGAATAGAATGGGCTTCACAAGGCAAGTGAAGCTTATACAAATAAGGGGATGCCTCAAAGTGCTAAGGAGAATAAAAAAAAAAGAGTCATTAAGTGTTCTGCAATCTTGTGACAAGTTCAAGGTTTGGGCACCGCAGGAGACTTGCATTGGATAAGTAACAAGGAGACTAACTCGATTGTACAAGGTTGTTGGGCAGTCTATGGAGAAGGCATTTTGTCTTAGTTTCTTTGTACATATGTAATTGATCCGCAAGTGCTTCTCCAAGTGCTTCTCCATTATATCATGTAACATTCTTATATATACTATAAGATGTTAGACACCTAGCTTAGGTGCCACCCATTCATATGCATTGTGTAGTGTGGTTGCCTTATATATTGAATGTTGTTGTTCCTTGCATAATATCAATTGGCTAAGTGTTTTATCGTTGAGATGTTTTAAGCCTACAATTAAAAACTAAGTATGTTAGACTCGCGGAGCATCTAACTTGTTGAAGCCCAAGAAGACCTTAGATGTCTAAGAAACATAGTCTGATTCTAGTATATGCAAGTTGACCAAGACTCTGCTACCAGGAAATACCTTCTCAAGGCATGATATTACTACATGACACATTAATAGTTTCCTTTGTTACTATGGTTCCAATTATGCTTTTGTACAACAAACTACTAAGGTTCACAATATTAGATGTCTACACGGCTAAATATCAATCATGATTACAGAACTTGACTGCATAATGATAATTCGATATTAGTTACGCAAAATGTGTTATTCTTATCGATACTTGAAAAAAACACAGAAGGTCTTCAGATAGGATTAGAATGACTTAGCACCTGGGGTATAATACCGTGGACAGTAATATTGGTCAAGGATTCTTGTATTCATTAAGTTCATTAGTATTTTCTCAAATGTTAGGCCCTTGGCGAACGCCTTCCCTCCTTGCAATGTTTTGATCCTAAGTCCATTCTCAGTGCCGTTAAGTAAATTCCGTTTACAACGACGTTGCTGATTTCATTAGCAGATGGATATTTTCCAAGGCCCAGACTGCATAATAAGTTGTAGGTTAAAGATTTTAAGAAATGATGATTTTTTGTGGAGATATTTTTTTGAAATTCAATAAAAATAAATTGTTAAGTTAGTAGATTTGAGTGATTATTTCTATAAAATCTAATTATCCTGAAAGATCCATTTCTATATTCATAAATAAACTTTAAATAACAAAAAATAGTAATTACGCCTAAAGGCATACACCTATTAACAATGGGCACATTTAATAGGTTTTTAGTTTTTAATAAGTTTTTTATGGACTAGATTAAATATGCCTAGAATATTCTTAGTCGTCACAATAAATGAATGGCTCTGATTTCATCCATTAATTTTCGAGCTGTTATAAAGACATCCGTTTATATGTTTACTTTTTTACAGTTACCTAATCGTGTTTAAAAATTACTGTGTTCACTAACTTATTGCCACGTCTACCTGATTAAAAAATATTAAGGTATTAAGGTGGCCGCATTTCTGTGCTGGCATCACCAACGATCACCAATCAGAAGTTTAACAGACATAAGCAGCTAAGAAGTTTTTCGGCGTTTACCAGCAGCGAGTTAGCGGCTGTGCTAGTTAATATAAATTTATATAACCTGATTAAAAAAAAAAAACCATTTTTACCCCGAAAAGCCTACACCTATTGACAATGGGCACATTTAATAGGTTTTTAGTTTTTAATACGTTTTCTATGGACGAGATTAAATATGCCTAGAATATTCTTAGTCGTCACAATAAATAAATGGCTCTGATTTCATCCATTAACTTTCGAGCTGTTATAAAGACATCCGTTTATATGTTTACTTTTTTACATTTACCTAATCGTGTTTAAAAATTACTGTGTTCACTAACTTATTGCCACGTCTACCTGATTAAAAAATATTAAAGTATTAGAGTGGCGTTTCTGTGCTGGCATTACCAACGATCACCAATTAAAAGTTTAACAGACATAAGCCGCTCAGAAGTTTAACAGCCATAAGCTGCCTTTCGGCGTTTACCAACAGCGAGTTAGCTGCTAGTTAATATAAATTTATATAACCTGATTAAAAAAAAAAAACCATTTAATTTAATAGAAAAACTAACCTAACTCCCCTAGCACAAATCTATTGTCAACTTTCTAATCAGTGCAGTGCATTGAATGGCGATATTCTTTGTCCAATTGAAATTTTATCAAATAACTTTACCTGATTCCGTGACCTGGTCCGCAGAATTTGTTGTCATCTTTCCATAAACTATAGCCCGTTGGTACAATCAGGTCTCCAGTTCCCTGCCCCCAAAATTTCTTCACTCAGAAGCAAAAGAAACAATTAAATCACATGATCTTGATGCCAAGGAATGGATGTTAGCACCTTACCTGCACAGTTCTATTAGCAGTATTACATGGTCCTGTAAACGAAACAGGAGCAACCAGAAATTTTCGTTTTGGTATAGAGACCGCAGATGATCGAATAGAAGAACAGGCCGCATTCCAGGCGTCCATAAAAGCCTGGATATAACAAAGAACAAATCAAATCGTTAAAGCCACATAACAGAGAACACAGATAACATATGTCACTATTCATTTCACTTCATTGATATAACTCAACCTCACCTTTCTATTCTCTGTGAAAAATCTTCAGTTTTTCTAAAAATGTCATTGAGTGCCTCTACACTCCCAGTGGCAGTCATGATTCCTCTTAACCAATCTGCCAAATAGCCAAGGCACTAGAAAGTTGATTTTCATAACAGCTCCTGATTTGGGTTCGAAACCCCACAGTTCTATATAAAGCGATTGCACTCCATCTGAGCGGAATTCCCTCAACTAACTTTATATATTTGTAATAATTTATATATTATAATTTATTTAAAATTTTACTGTATTTGCGTTAATGCTAATCAGTCTTAACTGGCTGAATGTGGATTTAAAGCACAAAAAGAGGGATTCGACTCGTAAATAAGGTATGTAATTGTTAATTAGTTGTTGAGTGTTTCTATTCAATCAAACATTTACAAAAGTCTGTAAATCAGCATGTTCAATAGTTGTTTGATTGTAGCGACCAACTTCAATATTCTAACATAAGAAGTTGTTATCACCCATAATTGTTACTTGTAATATTGATATTGATATCGATATCAATAGTATTAAATTCAAAAATTTATGAAAGTATGTAAATCAGCATTTTCAATAGTGGTATGTTTCAGCTGCAACTTTATTGTTGTTGGTATTTGTAATACTAATTTGCAGTGTAAATATTAGACGTTTTTAACGTGGTTTGATTATGTTTTTCGATATTTTTATCTAAAATAACAATTTTTGATAATCATGTTAAAAAATAATAATTTCACCAATCATTATATTAAAAAATAACAACTTATTAGACCCCTTTGTAAGAAATGAAGAATCCCCAATATTTTCTATCAAAATTATGTGAGAAAAAAATACTAAAAAAAATTAGTTATTATTATAATACATTGTCATTCCATCTTTATGAGAGACCCTATTGTTTATCTATTGATTTAAACTATAATGCAACCAATTTCATTGTATCATTCAACATTTGTTTTAAAAGATATACTAACCATTAAGTCCACTAATTGATAAAAAGAAGGCACATCTAAGGAGTTGAGTAATATACCAGCAAACTTGCCATTCCATCTTCATGAGAGACCCTATTGTTTATCCATTGATTTAAGCTATAATGCAACCAATTTCATTGTATCATCCAAAATTTGTTCTAAAAGATATACTAACCATTAAGTCCACTATGGACTTAATGATAAGAAGAAGGCACATCTAAGGAGTTGAGAAATATACCAGCGAACTTGTTGGCCACATTATAGCTCAGTTAGTATTAAAAGAAATCTAAAAAAATCAAATGTTTAAATTTGAGCAAATTGATTACGTATTCGTTATAACATAATTACCCCTTACACATGTCATAAGTTCAGTGATATATATACATTGTTTAGTTACATATATACTTCTTAATGGTTAAGAAGTTGTTCTCACCCATAATTATGGTTAGTAGTAACATTGATATCGATTGTATTAGTTAGATATTATTTATAATATAATTATTCATTATTCATGTTATAAGTATAATTATATAATTATACTGGTATATAATTAATAATTTATTAAATATAAAATTATAATGGAGACAATTCCATGTTTATGATGTGTAGTAAATAATGTATTAAATAAATTAAGTATGGTTATCTGAAAACTATACATCATAAAATATATAATTTTGTGAGTTATTTTATTCTAATAAATGTCATTCTAATAGATGTTGTAGGAAAAATGAGGTCATAATATTAAGTTAGAAAAACATAAAAACCAATAAATTGAAGTAATTATGTGTAGTTATTAGGGCTTATCATCTAGATCTATTATCACTACAAAGACAAGTTGAATAAGAAAACACACCAATAATAAATAATGATGAGAACCATACACCCTAAGAAAAATACTCTTGTCACTACTTAGATGAAGAAAGACTAAAATAAAACAAATTAATAAACAAAAAAGTCTATAATCATAACTCCTATACTAAGAACATTATATTAAGTAAAGTAAAAAATAAGGAACACCAAAAAAAATAAAAATGTTAATAAGAGATGAAAATTGAAGTAAACTTAATGCAAACACAAGAATAAAAAAATAAAAAATGATAATCATAATAATTAAAAAAATAAATAAAAGGTAAATAAAATGATTAAAACAATAGCGGGAAAGAAAAAAAACTAAAAAAAACTAAAGAAACAAAAAAAACTAAGAAAAAAAAAAAATCCTAATATAATTTCATAAAAACAAAAAGATAAATCAAGAAAAACAAATAAATAAGGAAGAAAAAATAAGCAAAGCCAAACAAACCAGAAATAGAAAAGAAATAAGTTAAAAACAAAACACAGAAACAAGTTAAAAACAAACAAAATAAAAACACCATTGCAAGCAACTTAGAAATGACATTAAAACCAAAAAAAATATAAGTTGTAGCAATAAACCTAAAGAAAGGGAGAAACAAAACTAGTAAAAAAAAACATTTAAAAAATAATAATGAAAACTTTTAAGTATATAAACAAACCAAAAAAAACTAATATAAAGACCAAATAGAAATAAAAGAAAAAAAATAAAAATAAACTAAATGATCATTATGAAAAGGCTAGCAGAAAAACAATTAAGCCACACAAACCAAAATAAGATAACTAAACCAAAAACAATAAAAATAAGAAAAACAACCTAATAAAAAGGAAAAAAAAAAACACTAAAATAGGAAGAAAACAATACTACAAAGGAGAAAGAAAAATAAAAAGAAAAACATGAGAAAAAAATAGACCAGACTAAAAGCACAAAGAAAGGAAGAGTACAAACAACACACAGAAAAGGGATAAAGAGAAAAAACCTTACTATTCTATCTATTTCTTCTATGGTGGACCACCTAAAGCCACCTCCTCTCTCGTTAAGGTTAGGGTGTTTAATGATTTCAATTGTTTATTTGAGTCTATCTCTCAGATATTGATCTGCTTTAGCCAAGATCTTGGTGTATTCTAGGCACACATGGTGTTTGGTTCCCTTGGAGTGCTGAGCTAATGTCGATGAGTGTGTGCTCATTTCTCTTATTTAAATATTTTATTATCATTTTTTATCTTATGTTATTATCATACTAGTTATGATTATAGTATTTTTTGTTTATTACTTTGTTCTAGTTTAGTCTTTCATCATTCCCATAACTGACAAGAGTATTTTTTTAGTGTTTGTGGTTCTCAACTCTTTTCATTATTCATTATTGGTGTGTCCTCCTCTCTTACTCAATTATTTTTTCTGATGTAACATTCCCCATCGCATCCAAGGAACACTACTTGTGGAATACACATATAAAAAAAGAATATTCTTGTCAATTTGTTTATTGGTTGTTTACTATAGCTAATCAACTACAAATTTATTAATATTTAAACTAGAATTGGATAGCCATAAATCAAATGCATATGTACCAATCTAGATGAACATGAATTGCAAAAAATGACTCATACACAACAACAATTAACCATTCTGAAATATATAGATACAGACAACAATTTAACTCGAGAAAATAACTCAGAAAATAAGTAAACACTTTTCTTTTATAAAATGTTTATGAAACCAGCTACTTGGGAAGGACTTTCTACCCAATCATAGACCTACTATTCTATGTATCAAGAGTAAGTCACCCCCGAGATGGGGCTAGGAATCCACAAGAGAACGATGCCTCTCACAACCCATTCACATCTCACTATCACACAACCCACTGATATTCTCCTACAACTATCATGAGTATACCTCCAACTCTCTTCCTCTTGACCTGCCCAACCCAATGAATGTACCCCTTCACTACTCTTAGCCCATCAGACGTCTCATTCGTTTATCATGGTCTCTCTGGCTTAGGTAGTTAGGAATCTCTCTGTTGAGAACTGAAGGGAATTCACTGCTAGGAAAAATTACCAGCAACCAACAACAACACTTGTTGTTACAATGCAACTCACTCAAGAGTTCACTCTTCATTCCTCACAACTAGATTTTTCAATTTCTAGCTCCAAATATGCTCCCAAACGCTCCAGCATGCTCCTAAATTCTCCAAGTCTCATTGCTCTAGTTCTAGTGCTCTCTTCCTTTCTCCCTCCTTGTTGTACATACCCAACTGTCTATGTAAAAACTATCTGTAAGAGCCCATACAAATTTCCTCTATTTTCCTAAGGTCATTGACTACTCACTCTTCCCAATTTTGATTGTTTGTTCCCCATGATTTCCAATAAATATGGGATGTGACTCTCACACCCACCCTCTTACATGATTTTAATGATTGGTCTCTCACACAATCAAACAAAAATGGAAGGTTTCCCAAAAGATAATAAAATTCAGAAAACTGGATTTGGATTAATAACCATAATCATTTCCCCCTTAGACACTCTAAGGCATCCCCCCCTCTTGTCGATAAATCATCCCCCATATTTTTCCATATTCCTTGCAGATGGATTCACATTATTTTTATTTAAAACATAAAATACACTTTGCATATTGCATCACTTGGCCATAACCACATTCATATCTACATTATGCATTAATTAAAATCGAGGCTAGAGTGGAGATGTTACATTCCCCCTCCTCTAAAATTGTTCATCATGCTCATTTCACAACACCATGTCGAAATATATAAATGAATTTACATCACAATACTTTGAAATAAAAGCAAAAATATGCAACAACAAAAAAATTCCCTCCATCAACATTCCAAACCAAAATATTTCATTCTTCTCAATCTGTTGACCCAAGGAATGTGCCCCCTTCACTACTCTCCATAGGAATATTACATCTCTAATATACATGTATGGGGCTTCCAAACACTACTCCACATACAACAGAGTGCACTACTTCCAATTCCACTTCATCAATAAAATTAACAATTACAACAAATTTAATCTTACACTATTTTTTTACTTTGATCTTTACATCCTTATTTACCCATACCAATGGATATGGGATAATATGATCCTAAACATCCATTCCAAACTTTTTTACCATATCCACTGCTATGAGATTATCCTATGAACCAGAGTCGAACAAGGAATTTATCTTGGTCTTCTTGACCTCGATCTTGATGTGGAAGAGTTTGGTCATATCCTTCTCTTCTTGGTGATGAACAATGTTTTTGAGCTGTAGGAGATTTAAGCAACTTGATCCCAAGGGTTAGATTGTAGGATGAGGAGCCCAGTGTGATCTAGTCAGTCTCACAGAGATCGAGAATCTTGTTGAGATTGTAAGATCAGAGAATGTAATGTGTGCAACGCCATGACTTTAGATAAACTATAATAGAAGAGTTTGAGAGACAAATCTTTGTGGACATAGCCCAGGAGGGGGCGAACCATAGTATATCATGTTTTATGTGACTTGTTTGTTGTTTATGTCTTCTCTGTCAATGGTAAACTCTTAGATAAATGTATTGATGAAGTAGTTAGATCTGTTGATTTACATGCATGGATAAAGAATGACAATACATTAAATATAGATGGATGAGATAGTAAATAAATGAAGATCCCAAAGTATAATATCATATTCCCACTCATTCCCAAACTGCAAGCACTTGAGCATTGCAGTCACCCATAGAACTATATCAGGTGAGATTGCACAGTACACGTTGTGTGTTGTGTTGCCTTCTGGTTTACCAGGAGGGCCGATAGTTTTAGAGGGATTTGCTGGAATATTTTTTAGATCTTAGCCCAGGTCAACCCTAGAGGTAGGAAGAGAGAGGAGTAACCAACATCATGTGATGGTTCTTTTTCTTCACTGGGGTGTTCTGGAGAACATGTACTTTCTTATTTGGTACCTTCATGTTCTTCTTCTTCATTGGAGTTTATGGAATCTTCTATAGACTTCTTAAATGAAATCCTTTCATCAAAAGTCACATATCTATTGATTTCAACCTTCTGCTGACCTGGAACATAAATTCTATATGATTTTTATGATCCACTATATCTAATGAATATACCTTTCTTTCCTGAAGGTTCCAACTTCTTTGTGTTATCCTTGGGAGCATGAATATATATGGGGCATCCAAATATTCTCAAGTGTTCAATACTTGGCTTCTTTCCGGAGAAGGATTCTTCTGGAGTCGTTTTCTTCAATATTGTTTTTGGACTTCTATTCTGAATATAAACAGTTTTCATGGATGCTTCTCCCCATAGGAACATGGATAAATTCTGGTCATTCATCATTGCCGTAATTGATTCTTCAATAGTACTATTCTTTTTTTTAGCCACGCCATTATGTTGGGGATTGTGAGGGACAATGATTTCCCTCCTAATACCAGATTATTTACAAAAGGAAATGAGCTCCTTGGAGGTGTAGTATCCTCCATTATCATATATTATTATCTTTATCTTCTTATATGTTAGGTTCTCTACTTCATCCTTGAATTCTCATAATTTTCTAAATACTTCAGCATTAGTATTTAATGGATACAACCATATTTTTCTTGAGAATCCATCTATGAACATTGCATAGTAAAGATATCCTCCTAGACACTTCACTAGCATAGGACCGACCACATACATTTAAATGTATTAGGTCTAATATCCCTTTGGATATATTCTCACTACTTGGAAATGGTTTGTTAATATTCTTCCCAAGTGCACATCCTCTGCACACACCTTCATGTATTGATTGAAATTCTTGTATGCCTAGATCCATGTGTTTTAGGGATGGAAAGGATTGATAATGAATGTGAGAATACCTTATATGCCTTAACTCGTTGGGCTTGATTTCATCATGTACAATAGCTTGAGTATTTTGACCTGCGATTTTGTACAATCTTCCTTCATGAATTCCAATGACTCTAGTGTCTTCTATCTTTGAGTCTTTAGAACATACAAGAACTTTTCCATCTACAAAAGATAATCTATCTCCTTTCTCTTCCAAAAATGAAATATATACTAGATTATTTTTCAAACCAAGAATATATAAAACATTACTAAGATGAATAGAGTTACATGATTCCATCTTGATAGTAGCTTGTCCAATTTTCTTGAATGCATAAGATTTCTGGTCTCCAAGCTCCACTTTATGAGTTGTCTCCTTTTCTTTCATGCTTGAGAAATTCTTACAGTCACCTGTAATATGCCTTGAAGATCCACTATCAATTAGCCACACGTCATATTCAATGGTTCCAGTAAGAGATGAATAATAGAAGATATATGTTTCATCATGCTTTGTCTTATTTGAAGGTTCTTCATCATTGGAAGATAATATGTGATGTCTCTCTTTTCTCTTCTTTGTCATTTTAGGACAATTCCTTTTGCAGTGTCCATAATCATGGCATGCAAAGAATTGTACCTTTGACATATTTCTCTTGAACTTATTTATTGAATCATATATTTTCTTATCTCCATGTCTTTTAAACTTTGTTGCAAAGGATTGAGCATATTCTTCCTTCTAAGGTTTTCCCTTGGAGTTTAACCTTCTCTCTTCTTGTGCACAACAGGCCCAAAGTTCTTCTAACGTTGGGAAATCCTTCCTTGCATTCATGCTTGCAGAAAATGCATCCCATGATATAGAAAGACCATTGAGTGTTATGTTCACAACTTCCTTTTATGGGATGGCTTATTCAATAGCTTGTAGTTGATCTGTCAACTGAGAAATCCTCACAAAGTATGAAGCAATGGTGTCATCCTTTGTCATCTTTGTGTCACAAAGTTCATTCTTCAGAGTCATAACTTGTCCAATATTTCTAACTAAGAAAAGGTTTGTTAGGGAATCATACATATTCTTGGATGAGTCAAGATGAGAAATGTAGGTTATCAAGTGATCCTTTACAAATTCCACTATGATACTCATAGCATTAATGTCATTATCCTTGAACTTCTCTAGTGTTGCAATGTTCTGAGGTTCCTTTTCTTTTCGTGATTCAAATTATGGTTCCATGATATTGCCTTTCACGATATCTAGGAATTTATTCTTGGAAAGGATGAGCTCAATCCTTGTATTCCATTATCTAAAGTTTAAATCCCCTTATAACTTGTTTTATGACTTCATAGAGTAAGTCATGGATGCGTTGGCTTTGACTTTGACTTGGTAAACCTTTGACTTTGACCAAAAACTCAAACTTGATGCCTTGGCTTGTTGAGAGTGCCAGGAGGTGTGTTTGGCTAGGGCGCATTAGGATATTCGGGAATTAGGTCAAGCGCTTCACTTAAGGTGACTCAACAAGATGGTTAGGTTTTTCTTTCTCCAGCAAAACTCTCATTGTAACTGCAACTACAATGCAAATTCTCCCAATCTACCTTCTAGTGGTTAGACTGTCTGAAGATAGTGTGGGCCCATAACCTGTTAAAATAATAGGTGTGCTCATTTCACCATAGAAAATATCATTATATTGTCACTCAACCATAGGCACAAAGGCTACTCCCGAGCAACTTAACCTAGATAGAAAGAATAATTTTGAAATCAATCACTAGAACCAATAGCCAACCAAGGTAGTGTACCTCTCCCCAAAGCTAGTGTACCAAGCCAAAAGTCCAAACCATAACCAAAGACCAAGTCGCCACTGCAGCAACTACAACTCTCCTCTAGTCATGTGCACCACTAGTCCTTATGTAGTTGTGAGAGTGACTCTATTCAAATGAGCTCAAGCACCCTCTATTTATAGTCCTCCAAGTCACTTAACTGGGGTGACTTCTTCTCTTGGAGGCTAATAACTTAATATAAATTATTCTCTTGAGTCAACTTCTCTTCTAGGGTTATTAACCAACTATTTAGGGTTTCTCTTGCTTCCCAAAATATTCTAGTCTCGTCAAAGGTTACACATAGATGTCAATACCTCATGCATCTACCGTAATATCAACATTTTACACATCAGTAACAAGTAAGTATAAAGTTTTTCAATATTGCATCTAGCTAGCTTCTTGTAAAGAAATGGTTCATAGTGACTGCTAACATTATTTGCATCATCAAACAAGATCCAATATGGATCTGCATTTGTATTTTTGTTGAAATGCAAATACTTTTTTTCCTCATTAATGACAGGACTATAATCCATATATTTAACCATTTTTTAACCATAGTATGCGAAATGTATTTCCCTGTAGCCCTCTCTCACTTTCATTTATATTTGAAGATGTAGACAAGTGCATTATCGATAGATATATGTCAATGTCATTAATCCCATGCAATTCGTACGAAAAATTGGATCCTAGTTGAAGCTCATATGATTTCAATGCATCTTTATCTCCACTGTCCAAATAGACTAATAAACGATCTGTTAATCCATTTCACAATTCAATGGAAGATTATCAAAAATGCAGTAGGAAGTGTAATGCATCAAACAAACAATCCCCATGACTATATGTAAATGCATCCAATCTAAAAAGGTCATTTCTATGCAAAACATGGTCAATATTTCCATGGACAATGCACTGCTCATTGTTTTCATAGTTTTCAACATTTATTGTATCTTCCATGTTCCATTTTACATCATTTAGATCATTATTAGTCTTTGTCTATAACATTTATCAAATGAAAACATAAAATGATAGATACAATCTCAAATCGGCATACATTACTTTTGTTTTTTTTAACTTTGATTTTCTTTGATACATATAGTTTCTAAAATAGTCCTTGACCGATTTAACCAACCTTGAAAAATAAAAAAAATAAGCAGCAAGTAATTTTCCTTGGCATATATGGTATACCCCAAAATATTTCATTTTATGGTTTGATCGAGCATTACACCCTGGAAAAGGAAAACCGGTTTTCTTAAACATTACATGAATGCAATGCAAATTTCAATGAAACGAAGTAACTACACATGCATGAAAAAATATTATTAATAAATAAAAATGGAATGTTTTGTAACACATAGCAATGGAGATATCAGATGTCAAAATTAGTATTCTTTCTATGAATTATATTCAACTATTTTCGTCGACAAAGAGCATATTAAAAACAAGCAAAGAAAGTAGTCACACACAATTGGCAGACCATTGGATAAAACAAAACAACTACATAAATACTTTTAGCCTGTCAAATAACTATTGCCAGGGCATTTCCCAACTGCAGAAGTCTAGATGATATAAATTATATGCCCATGTCTTGAAACTATTCATAGTGTTTAGTGTATCAGAGGCATAGGTGTGCGAAGCATGAAAATAACCACAGAAAAACCTTTCATCCAACCTCAAAATTCACCAAGTAAAAACATTGTTGACTAGCAAATTCTCCAAAGATAAATAGATCATAGAGATGTCATTTCCCTAAGGCCAAGAGCAACATTCAAGTCCACTCAAATGAGTTTTTCACATATATATTCTTCCTTTCAAATATAAATAATCACAATAAAAATCCATCAAGAAATCCAGATAGAAGAAACACATTTTCCTCGCATTGCTTCTTAATGCCTTCCCTTTCCTTCTAAATCAGAGAAAATCAACTTACTATAAATCGGTGACATATCTTGAAAATGAATTCACTCATCGCAATCATTGATGCAGAACCATTTGAAATGTGGAGGTGCACATGTGCAACAATGCGGGAGGATAACATGTGTCGGTTCTCTGCATTACTTCCAAACTACCTAGCTTGTGACAACAAAGTGCAAAACTACTTCAAATGCGGACCTGGAAAAGCATACAAGCTCGTGAGCATATCCTTCATCTACACAATGGTCAAAAATAGAGCAAGCCTTTTTTTTGTCCACCACATAATTGCGCCCAATGTCAATGCACACAACCCATACATATGTACACTTGGAAGACATGGCCATGGAAAAATATTCCATGGAAAAAGTGTTACTTGCACTATCCATATGCCCCTGCAAAGTACACAACTTTGCAATACATAAAGGAACCAAGTTGCAGACATATGTCGATAGAAAAAGACTTCTCTCAACTTGAGAAACCGTATTCCTTTCCACAATCCATATTGCATAACTATTGCAATGCCAACATGTGAAAGTACTGCAATGTAGGGATTCCCAAGAATTGGTATCAATTTTCCTCACAACAATTGAAAATAGAAAAAATATTCACTATGATATGAAAAAATGTGCACAAATCATAGAACATAAAAATATGCAGAGTGTGCACAAATCGTCAAAGCAAAAGTCTCCACACATAAGTCGTAGCACAATAGTGATTGTCTACTACAAAGAGACCATTTTTAATATCGAATGAATCTTTTCATATACTCTTGTACTCTTTGTTTTATGCATTCCAACTCTCTCTTGCATTTGAGTTCCTCTTTCATTGAATTAGGGAATGGATCAAAACACGTGGTTGTGGTTGAAATATGTCTCTTCAAAGAGAAAAGGTGTAGAAAGACTTAACTGCACCGATTATCCACATATGTTCATATCAAAATCCTCCAGAAAACATGGGAAAAATCCATGGTCCAAAACTATTGCAAGTGCCAACGTGTAAAAGCACTACAATGAAAGGATGTCAGAGAATTGGTAACAATTCTCTGCACAGGAATTGAAAATAGATCAAATTCCATTGTTCTAGGAAAAAAACATGTATAAACCATGGAAGACATAAATATGTGGGATGCGGACAAATCTTCAAAGAACAAGTCTTCACACATAAGCATCAATACATTTCACATGAAAATATTGAACATCTACTACACATGAATCATCTTTCTAGATTGGATGAATTTTTTCATATACTCTTGCAAAATATTTTTTTCATGCATTCCACATATCCCTTCCATTTTTGTTACTCTTCCATTGAATTGTGGAATGGATCAATATATCATTTCTTACTTTTCCTTGACAAAACATATATATACACATTGCAACGATATCAATATGAACTATGACCCTATTTCTTTCCATAATTGCATCAGATTCCTAACATTAAGACATGTTTTTCAAAATTGCAGCTATGTGCATCTTCAAATGTAAATGAAAATGAGGAAGACATAACTACACTGAGTTCCCACATATGTTCATGGAAAAAGTGTCTTGAAAACATGGGAAAAATATGTTGTCCAGAACTATTGCAAGCATCAACATGTGAAAGCACCACAATACAGAGATGTCAGAGAATTGGTATCAATTATCTACATAGAAATTGACAACAAGTCAAATTTTCATTGTTCCAGGAAAAACCTGTACAAAGCACATATGCAATGTCTCTTTCCAAATGATCACTCTAGAATATTGTCATAATATCACAAACTATAGTCAGTGGAAGAAAAGAGGATTAATTAATTATTTCATGTCATCAGGGAGAAAAGGAAAATTTTTAAAAAAAAGTTGCATTGAGTAATTAAGCTAAAAGGTGTTTTAAGTGACTTTGATATTATAAAGTCACTTTACTTTATTAGAAGGGTAAAAGGGTTAGAAAAAGGGTGAACAAAGAAATAAAAGAGAAAGGGGGCACCCTCTCTCATTATGCATTGATATTTTCTAAAAATCAAATTTGAGAGAGATCTTGTAGATTTGGATCTTGGGACGAAAAACTCTACAGAGAAAGATTGGTTTTGGTGGTGATACTATCCACTCTAGTTGATCATGGAGATAATATCATCTAGATCTTTTCACTGTGTTTCATCATTGACGAGATTCCATTATTGACAGCTGAATTTTCCCCTTGTAGAAGTCGATTTATTTTGTAGGAGGGTTGAGTTCTATTCTTGGCCTAGTTTGTTTCTCGTTGGATGAGTTTTGTTGATGGTTCAATTTTTCTTATGGATGGGAAAACTATATCTTCTTTGCTAGTCGAGCTCATTGCTAGGAGGGTCAAATTTCACATCTCAGGGATGAGGTTTCTTTTGTTGGTCGATTCTTCTGTTGGTGGGAGTCCATTTGTTGTAGAGGATGCCACATCTCATTGTTGGGAGGATGAAATATTGAGGCTGAAATATTGTTGAGGAATTCATTGTCATCTTCAGTAGAAAATCGTGTGACTGGGGAGGTTTCTACAACTAGAATTTTTGGTCTGTTTTTGGTGCGTAATCGTCGAACAAAAGTGCCAACCACTACAGGGAGTTTAGAGACCAAATATGTGAGTCGCATTGTTGTGTAAAGGTATTGATTAGATTCATATTAAAGTTCTGCATGTTTATCTATTTGTATTGTTGTTGTAACTTTGATTGTGCACACATTGCTATTATATTTTTTTATGAGTCTTACATGGCAACCAAAACACACATGTAATCATTGAAGCCAAAATTTATAATACCAAATAGTGACAATATTAATTTAGCAACAACATGCAAAACGGTTACAGTGAGTTTGGAGGTTTTCTAACAAGTGTTTGACAAAATTCCTAGCTACCAAAAACATAACAATAGTCAAAGAGACTTTACAGTGAAAATTTGGCATGAAGAAAAATTCTTTGATGAAATGTCTACACTACAAAACTAAGTAAAATAATAATAATAATAATAGATAATTTTACAACAGAAGAAACAATTATGTGGGATGCATACAAGTTGTAAAAGTAAACATCTTTGCACATAAGAAACAATGCATTGCACATCACAATATCTTTCAAAAAATGCATCTATCTGCATATTCAAATGTAAATGAAATTCAAAGAGAACAATAAACACATACAATTTTACATATGATGAACCCTAAGAGGGTTAAATTAAACACCAAAGCTAAATCCAATAAAATACAGCACCTGCACTATGCATGAAGCATATACTATTAGACAATAGGCACACCAACTAATTGCATTTGTCCAAGAAACATAGGTGAATATCCATATCTATGGACGCAAAATAAGAATCGGTATCAATTATATGGACATGAATTAAAAACAGATTGAATGTTCACAATCCCATGGAAAAAACATGTTCAAGGAACGAAAGATACATTCATGTAAGATGCAAACAAATTGTCAAAGCAAACGTCTCTGCACATAAGCAGTAGTGCATTGCACATTGCAATATCTTTCGAAAAATGCAGTTATTTGCATCTTCAAATGTAAATGAAATTCAAAGAGAACTATCAACATATACATTTTTTCATATGATGAACCACAACAAGGTTTAATAGAACACCAACGAAAACTCCAAAAAAATGTAGCACCTGCACTATGCATGAAACATATACTATTATAAAACAAGCACACAAACTAATTGCATTTGTCCAACAAACATAAGTGAATATTCATATCTAGAGACACAAAATAAGAATTAGTTTCTAATATTCCTTGACATATAGCACGCAATGCAGAATATTTATTACCCTCTAACATATATTTGCAGAAGCCCAACACCACAACTCTTGCAACTCACAACCCACAACACTTGAAAATTGACAACAACTTTGTCTTTCTTAACACCTTCTTTTCCTATTAACCTTTAATTGTTTTCGACATGCACAATTTTTATAAGAAACCATGACCTGCTAAAATTTCCTCTGCAAAAAATAAAACAATAATCAAACCCCATTTCTATCTCGCACATAAAACACATCACAAGAAAACAATACTCCACTCCACCATTCCAACTAGTAATAGACTAGAAGTAACATCACTATGCACGAGGGTTTTTTCCTATACACCTTTGACTCTTTTCAGCCTACACATTTTCTGCAATAGTCCTTGAACATCTTAACTTGCTTTGAAAAAACAAAATAGTAAACAACTCCCAATTCTCTTTTGCATATATAACACACCCCAAAAATATTACATCCCACCATTCTAGCCAGTAACAGAACACAGGTAATTGCATTATGCATGAAATGAAGCACTTGCACTTGTTTAAAAACACATAAATTAATATGCAACCAAATTGGTTCAAAACAAGATAGTAGATGCATGGGATTTCTTACCTTCTAGCATAGATTTGTAGAAGCCCAATTTCATGTCTTGAAAGTCACCAGTTGCAGCACTTTCCAACTTACGAAGAACCTCAAAAAACTATATCATGATAAAACGCAAAAAACACAACACATACACAGAACACACACACTCAATAAAAAATACACGCAATCCATAAAATCCCCTATACATAATCATGTCATACAAAACACATATATATATATATATATATATATATATATATATATATATATATATATATATATATATATATACACATTTGCATAATGTTTGTCCTACAATGTTCAATGTCCTCATTCAACAAATGGCATAGTGGCAAGTTTCAAAAACCAAGATCATCTTAGATCTTTGACACTATTACTTGCATCCCTTCTAACCATGCACTATAGTAACATAATTAAATTGTTACCACCAACCCAAAAATAAGATGTTGTTTTGAAGCACCTATCAAGATCAACCCAAAACCTTTTTATATGGTCCCATGCAAACTAATAATGGATATTTGAAATAATAATGGATATTATTTCAAAGCATTCACTTTTTAATTTATATTACTTCCAAGTGATTAATATATTTCAAAGCATTCGCTTTTTAATTTATATTACTTCCAAGTGATTAATATATTTCAAATAATTCACTTTTTAATGTATATTACATGATTTCCGATCCGTTGCATAGAAAATATAACTTAATTAAGCACAACAATAATATAATCTATAATATTTACACATAGACTAGTTGTTTTGCATTGCCCTTCTTGTTTAACAATATTGTCCCAAAGAACTTTTTAGCTCTTCTTAAATTTGAATGTGTATTTATTTTAATGTATGTTTAAAAGATGAATGTCATTTCAAAACATTTATTTTTAATTTATATTACATGATTTCCAAGCTGATGCATTGCTAATTGGACGACATGACTAGGCTGCAGGATTAATTTTACAGGGAAATTACGAAGGTGGTGTTTTTTTTGATATATTTTTTAATCAATTTTATTGAAATTTGGTGAAAATTTGTTGGACCTATATATTTAAGTGGTTGAATTTGTATAATTTGAATATCTTTAAAAAAACGTAGATACTAAATTTATTTATGCATTCAAAAATACAATTAAAATAATAAAAAGTATACATTCAAAAATACAATTAAAATAATAAAAAATAGTAATTTCACAAAGAGTTTTTTCACTAAATTCTTATGTAAAGTGAAAAAATTATAACATATAGAAGACACCTTTGTTTATATGCTAAAACCATAACCTTTGTTTAAATAGTAAAAACATAAAATCAGAAAGTTTAGTTTTGAAATTCCAACCATATTGAGTTAATTTTTGAATTAATTTGAGAGCAGTCTCACATCAGTCCTTCAATTTGATGCGACATTTGGAATCGTTTACTGAAAAGATAAATCTATCCAGTACATGAAGTTCTCCATTTGGGATCGGTTATCAGAATAAGTGAAAAGCAAAGGACAATAACAATATGCGTAATAAAGCGATGTCCCTTATTAGTCCCTGTCGTCGGCATAGAGGGACTATAGCGATCGATAAATTGTTGACTTGGTATTAGATTGTGCATTGACCAGAAATATTTCCATATTGTCTATTGTTGGAACAAGGGAAGTGAAAACATCGATTTTTATATAATAAAAAGTATCATGTTTGTCAATATCTGATTGGACAACGGATTGGAGGTCTTATTGTTGCCTTCGTTATTCCCAATGTTAAATATGTTCACATATCCAAAGTATTTGGTAATATATGGTGTTTTTGAATCATATATTTTATTATGCATTGGTCTAAGGTGGATTAATGCTAGCATTAGTTCGAATGTTTCCCTTAGCATTTTCTGCTAGGTAGAATACATTGTCTACCATATTGGTATGTGTGATTTTTTCTTTATTGTTGCATGCTTCGAGAGAACATGCTTGCCACGTTGCATGTTTTCTTAAATGCTTGCACAAGCCCATGCCCTTCGACTGTCTTGGAAGCATTAACTATTTAACTAACAGCTCTGGCAGTCTTAAATGTGTATTGTACAACTACGTTGCAATATAGTTTTGTTCATGGTCAACATCGTTGCTCGAGTGCTCGATCCTTTTTCGTTACTTCGTTCCATGATTATGGTACTTGTTTGATTCAACTTTGCAAAGTTGAGGTCTTGCACTTGCAGTTCGAGGTCTTCGTGGTTGTTCACTTTTTTGTTGTTCTTCAACTTTGCAAGTTGTTGGACATGTTGTTGTGGGTTGCAGTTTTTTGGGGCTGAGCTCTTGTCATCCTTTATTGACAGGTAAGTTTCCATGTTCTTGTTGTTCTTCAATGGTGGGAGTTATTGCCTTCAAATTACGTTGCGGACCATATTTGTTTGTGATCTTAGTTTATGTTCCTAGAAACCATGTGTCTTCATATGCCGGTTGTCGCATCCATAGGTTTTTCGAAAACTGCAATGCATAGGCCTTTACGAAAAGTAGTTGGGAGCTATCAAAAGAGGGAACCATTGGGTGAGGTGTAAACGCAGGGTATGATTTTATTATGTGGGTCAGAAAATTGCGTCTATCTGTTCTCTTTCTACTGAGTAAAGTTATGGTTTTATTTATTTGCATTCTTTCTTTTGTTTGGTTCAGTTTCCAGTGTCGGTCTATTTTCTTCTCATATTCTATGCGGACTAGGAGGGATTCAAGTTGAGAAGAAGAAGTTTGAAAGATACATATGGGGATTGATGCATTATTTTTCTTTCCTTTTTTATTTTCCTACATTTTTTTTTTTCTCTTTTTTTATCTGTTTTGATATAAACTGAAAGTATGTAGAAAACAACTTCAAAAGGATAGTTGAACAGATGAAAGAAGTAGTAGATGTTGAGTCATATGAAATAGATACACAGTCCATTGTACATGACAACATTGATGTGGTTTTTCATAGGAATGGGATTTTTAGATTGGATGAATTCTTGTATACTGTTGGGGATTGCCTTTTCGATACATTCCAAGTTCTATTGCATTTCTGGTATTCGTCGACCGAGCTGCGCAATGGATTGATAGATGATTTATTGAACTCTTTTAAAAATAGCGATGTTGAGGCTTTGTAGTCCTATGAGTATGAACTGGAATCTGATTTTCTTCGGCAGTTGCATGGAATACATGATGTCGCTATGTATTTTTCAAATATGTGATTGTCTGCATCTCTGGTTCTACCTTCACATCAGAGGGGACTTTGGGGAGATACTTTTTGTATACGGTGATTGTCTAAATAGATGAATATATCAGTTGGAATATAGTCATTGACAAGAAAAACAAGATATCTACTATTCAACAAAAGTGCATCTGACAATCCATATTGGATCTTGTTCGATGATGCTAATGCCCTGAGTGGCCATTATGAACCACTGCTGTACAGAAAAATGTCCATCTACAATATAGAAGGTCCTCGTATTTACTTGTCCATTATTTGCAAAGACCTTCAATCGTAATTGAAACAGATTTTGCATGGCATATATTGCCATGGTTTACAGCTGGCAACAAATGTTCTGTCGATCTATGGAGATAGTTTGTTCAATGAAATTTGTTGTTTGGTGGCAGCGGAGTTCAATGTTCAGTCGCTATGCATTTACACTGTACATTCCTTTTGCAATGTGATTATAGGCGGTAGCCAAGAGGATTTTAGGTGCTTGCATCAACACCTTTGCCTATATCTCATAGAAAATATGTCGGTAGTTGGAAGTTGGTAGGATTACCTTTTGGACATGGCGCTTCCATATGAAAAAGGGAATACGGAGGGTTGAAAAATCTGTTTGCAATGGTTGTCTATGATATTTAGGGTGAATATCCAAGTCTGGTCGCCCTTTCCAGATGGCATTGTCGATTCCTGGGTTACCGATTCAAATTACGATCGAACAATTGACATCCTCTCATTGAAAACAGATACAACACACATCCATTATGAACCTTTTCATGGACATATTAGTAGTTCAGGGTTCATTGTCCATGCCACCCAAACGACATGGAATCTGCATACGCATGGAATGTTTTTTAGTGAAAACGAGACTCCTCCCGGTTGTGATATGGGAAGAGAGGGATTGAACAAAAAAAACATGCATAAAATTCATGACAGTTGTGATGAGGCCATAGAGGGCTTAAAAAAAAAATGTAGAGTAAGTTATTACAATTTGAAAAAAATTATTCGTCAAATTCGTCCGACTTGTGATAAGACCGTAAAGGCCTTGATCAAAAAACGTAAAGTAGTTTTTGAGAAACTGGGTGAGAGTGAAATTCATCCCAGTTGCCACCAACTCATCCTGCCCTTGGGAAAGAAACATAGAGTAAGTTACCACAACTTGAAAAAGGTCATGTGTGAGAGAAAAAAATACATTGCTACACTTCCTTTTAGAGAGAAACTCACATATCACAATGTAAAGAAATTTGTTTGTGAAGAACAGAACATAAACAGGTGCGATCGCATATCTCAAAATGGTCATGCAACTATGCCAGTTGGTGGTCTACAAGCAACACCATGTAGTAATAGCAATGAAAACCAGGAAATAGATTCTACCCATACTTCCCTGCGAAATAAAAATGCAAGACATACCTACATGAAACAAATGAAAGACACTCCTTCCATTACATGTGCAATTTGTGAACAACTGAATTTTTCAAAAAATAGTAAGTCTTTCATGCCTGATTTGCAAGCAGAACACCTTCAGTTGACAGCGCACGATAAACCATTTTCCAGTGGGAAAGTTTTTCTTCCATGCAAACGATCGCTTGAAAATGGAAAAATGCCACAGTTTGAAACCCCTGACCGAATAAGATGTAATACACCACTAGAATATGTAAGTGAACTTATGGAACTTGAGGAGAGACTTCTGTCTCTGTGAATTTCATTTTCTCAAATCATACCTTGGGGATATAAACGACCCCAGATGGGCTTAACAAGATCAATTATTAATGTGCCTGTTCAGCTAGATGTTGTGCAAAAAGCATTGCCACAATTCATTAACAATACAATTACAATTGTTGTGGCTCTGAAAAGAATCTTGTGATACAAAAATGCGTATCAGACAGGCAAATTGTGTGTGCATGTTGTTATGAAAGCATTAAAGGAATTATGTTCCATGGCCCTGTACAAAGTAGAGAACATTTGCATAAATGGCAACTGGAATAGTGTTTTCACAGAAGAACATGGCAACTCTGCAAACACTCTCAAAAATCCTAGTGATTTTGATACAAGTGATGAATCGAAGAATGAAACACCTACTAAAACATCAATGCATGGATTCACTGATTCACATTGCATTCGTGACTTGCAAGAAAAAATTGTCAAAATTGCACCTGGCGAGGGGAAACGTCCACTTGGAATATTCAAGGATAAATTCGCTAAGGAAATAAACTTTCCAACACTCTTCTACGGAGATCCATGTGGCATTGATATTACATAACAATTCAGTTATAATAAAATAGTCTGATGGGAGCTTTTGCATTCAAGCAGTTACTTGTCCTATCACATAACAAATTTGTTTTTCAAAACAATGTGCATAATAATAGAGAAAGTTTTGTCCTGCATGGGGGTCTGAATAAGAAAAGGCCAGTTACAAGGAAGAAATTTGTTGGCCAAGGATGTAAAGTACAAAGTAAACCTAGAAATAATTCTGAAATCAGATATTGGATACATAGATTTCAAGAACATCCGCACCTCTCCTGACTATTTGCAACAAAACAAAAAAAATAAAAATTGCAATGATTCGGAAATTGGGCCCGCCAACATTTTTCATCACATTTACCAGTGCAGAGCATTGATAGGATCCATTGGTGGCTATCGTATCTGACCTGCATAGGAACAGGAAACATAAAAAAGAAACGGATACATTGGAAAATAACGACATTGACTACCTCATAATAAAATACCCAGTGACATGTACTTGATACTATAGACATAGAATAGATGCTTTGAGACAATTGATATGCCATGATGAAAAGTTTTTCAGAAAAATATCGGACTACTTTTTTGTGACTGAATTCCAAAATAGGGGAAATGAACATGACCACGCACTGTTGTGGATAGAGGGTGCACTGGTCTATGGATTTGGTGACAATTCAGAGATCGAACAACTTGTAGATAAATACATAACATGCAATATAGATCATTTGGATCCAGAACTTGTGAAAGTCCATAGACATTACCATACAAGAAGTTGTAGAAAATGAAAAAACTCGCATTGCAGATACAACTTTCTCGTGCTGCCAATGAGAGCTACAAGAATCATAGAGCCAGTTAGTTTAGAGGACAATGTTGTTGCTGATAAATCTAAATCCTTGTTCGCATTTCTAGAACAAGGAGGATTTGACGAAATGATGAGCTTTGATGCCTTCTTGACACAGGTAAATCTATCAAAAGATGAGTACATCCAAGCCATACAATGTATGCTTGGGCAACCAACACTTTTCCTTAAATGAAAACTCTCCCATATTCGGAACAACAGTTTCTCCAAGGACATGCTAGTTATGTGGAAATCAAATACAGATGCACAGTACGTGCTGAATGCATATGCTGCAGCATCGTACTATACCTCGTATATGACAAAGATTAACAAATCTATGACAAGTGTATTGAGAAAAATACACAAAGAACATGAAAGAAGTCATATTGAGGCCATACAAATGATACGCACACTTAGAAATGCATTGCTTAATCTTCAACAAATGCCTTCTTATCAAGCAGGTCACATTGCCCTTTCCTTGCCCCTCACTTGTAGTTCAAGAAAATGTGTCATCATAAACACATCTCCACTTCAAAAATGCACATTTGTGCTTAAACCAACGGTTTTGCTGCAACAAGAGCCTGACGATTCAAAGGATGTGGTATGTAACTCTATTATTGATTATTACGTCCAGTGTCCATCTCCTATTAGGCATATCTGCTTAGCATAATTCGTATCGCATTACAAAAAAAATGGCACACCCATATAAAAAAGAAAAAATACCTCTGTGATAGGGTTTATCAAATACAATAAACATTGTGACTATTAAAACTATTGTAGAGAAAAATTGTTGTTGTACATTCCGTTCGATGAAAATGAAGAGACATTAATACATAATGTCTCTACATGGGAGGTTGCATATGTTGCATTTTAGACTAAAGTGCACATCAATGAGGCTAGATTTACCTACAATGTTAATCCAACATGGAGTGATCCAGAAGTTGCAGTTAATGACCTAGAAAACCCTGGCGATCATGATGAGACATTAAAAAACCCAAAAACAACTAGAACTCCTTATGAGTCATATGACTTGCAAGCGGATTTGCCTTGTCCTCCAACGGATGGAAGTGAAAAACGTATCAATATTGGTTTTCAAGTTAGAAAATATCTTTTCCTAATTTAAAATAATGAATACCACATATTAAGATGCATGTTGGATCGCTAACAACAAACAATTGTAAAGGACATTGCTCTTAAAAAATGCTTGAACATGAACAGTCCTGTGCACATGTTCCTTACAGGAGGAGCAGGAACAAGCAAGACATTCACAGTGAAAGCATTGTTCCAAATGCTTATATGAATCTATGATTCAAACATTCCTCTTATCCTATGAAACCAAAGGGAAAAATAGTTGCATACACAGGAAAAGTTGCATACAATGCTGGTGGAACAACAGTCTACTCTATATTTTTAATGACTTTTAACAAGTCACAGTTTTTTCCACTTAGAAAGGAAATGTTGGATACATTATCTAAGATTTATGAGGAACTCCAACTTGTCTTTATAGATGAAGCATCTTTGATTGGGAGTCGGTTCTTTTATTCTATTGACAACTGACTAAGAAGCATAAAACATGTGCAGATGAAATACTTTAGAAACATTGACATGACATTATGTGGGAATCTTTACTAGGCACGTCCCATACAAGATTCTTTGATATTTGAACAACCTACCGTTAACATGGAAACAGTCACCCATGACTTATGGAAAGACAATATTAAATTCTTTGAGTTGCATACTACAATGCGCTAGACAAATGAAACATTCATTGCAATTCTGAATAGAATGTGCACAAATAGCCAAACATATGATGACTTAACCTATATCAATTTGTGATTCTTATGGTTTGCACCAATAGACCCAGCGTTCCCTTACCTATTCTACAGAAATAAGGATGTTGCAAATCATAACATCCACATGCTGGTTCTCATGCCTGGCGATGATATCATCATCAATTCCATTGACTTGGAAGAAGACAACCATGCAAATGTGCCACGTCATGAACATTCAGTCACTTTACCTTTGCAGCTTGTACTGAAATTAGAAATGTTGGTTGAAATATATGCTTGTAACTATGATTCACAGGATGGCTTGGTGAATGGTGTAGATGGACTACTGAAAGGCTATTCCAAGACAAAAAAAAGTGGATGTCCTTTGGATTAACTTCCATGAACTGCATATAGGCAAGCGATAAGAAAGCAAGTTGTCGTATCTATATAATTCAAACAATGGAAGCAATTGGACACCTATTTTGAGAATATCGAAGCAAGTATCATCATCAGTAAAGACAGGTCACCTGAAGATTCGAAAACAGTTTTTGATTAAACTTGCATGTGCACGTACAGTCCACAGATCACAAGGAATAACACTTGATAATGTTGCATTTCAGCCTGCTGGAATTCGGATACATGGACTTGTATGCACATCACTGTCCCATGTCAGAAGCATAGACTCCTTGTATTTACTAAGTCCTCTCACAAAAGATAACTTCAACTGAAACATAAAGTTGATATTGAGATGAAATGACTCAGGACCACCGCAAAATGGCAACTGCATTATGATTACCAAACCATACAAACAAATTCATCTGTATTGATTCTCTCGCCTAACACATGCAGCTTAAATGCACACATGGATGATATACTGAATGACTCTGATTTAATGCAATCTGATATTTTGTGCTTGCATGAAACACACATGGCATTATGCATGTAGAACAAACAATTCCCAAATCTCAATTTCATATCAAGTTACATTACACATGGAGTGATGATACTAGTGAAAAAACATGTACCAATTTTGGACCATATACATATCGAAGAAAAGAATGTTGAACTAGTGCTTGCAAAAAAAAATTCCCATGAAACAGAAGTTGCAATACTGAATCTCTATGTTGCTCCCCATGCATCATTCTCCAACATAGTACATGTTATTTTCAGTGCATTGGACCATTTTCATCTGAACGAACCCATTGTACTTGTAGGAGACTTCAATATTGACATGTTACAAAATACAGGCAAAAAAAAAGAATTGGAAAACTACATGTGCAAATATAGTCTCTGCTTTCTTTTGAACAACACAGGCCATCTGCAAAACGCACTTATTGAACATGTCTTATCCAATATGTCCATTCCTCAATACAGTATGTTTGTCTTAGACACATATTGGTCTGATCATGATGCAATTGGTATTGCACTTCAATTATGACATATACATCAAACTTATTGCAAACTCATATTTCTATGTTTCAAAGCATATATGTATTCCTGATTTCTACACATATCGTTCTGATGAGTATACAGACGTTGTTCTACTCAAATTATAAAATATACTTTCTGCAAAAAAAAAAAAAAAGATACATCATCCCAAAAACTATTTGTGACTCTATTCATCTTATTCTATTTTTTTTTTTGTGTATGTACATAGTAGTTGCCTTTTTATTAACATATGAACTTATGTTCATATCCCTTTTGTTTTGTACTTTTTTTGATAGAAACAGAGAGGAAAACTAGAGGGTGCAAAGAACTCCTACCTAGAGATGTAGACGAATCTATGCAAAGGTGCATTCTTTTTCTGCTCGTGTTCCATAGTAAACAATTTTTCATTTACTTTCTTTGTATTTGTCAAACTTGTTTTCAACTATGTTTGTTCTTTTTTTTTGCGTAGAGGGGCCACTATGCTGCACATCCACCATACAGTAGAAATGCAATGTTGAGCTAGCCATCCCGCATGTCCACTTGTCAATATGTATATCGCCCAACTATTACTGCTATTTGCAAGACACAAAACATTAGAGGCACAATGTACAGCCCGCAAGTGCGCGATCCAAATAAGTGGCGAAGTATGGAATAAGGGATCTGTGCATATTTGGTATGTAGTGCTCCATTCTGGGAGCCCACCGTCCCTAGAGTCTGTCAATTTATATATCACAGAAATGACTAGAGGTAGAATGTTCAGTCGGCCAACTCGCAAATCCGCTTGTTGATTGACAAATGTTGAGCTGGCTAGCCCGCAAATCCGCTTGTCAAATTATTATCATAAGAAATTTGTAAGGCACCAAACAATAGAGGCCCATTTTTAACCCTGCCAGCCCAACAACACGCGATCCAGAAACTGTACATGGTCTATAAAATCTCAGCCACCCTGCAAATTTGCTAGTCAATTTGTATATCACGGAACTGTATGTGCTATTTGTAGAACACAAAACAATAGAGGCCTATTTTTTTACCCCTCCCGCCTAACAACCCGTAAGTGTGGAATACGATATCCGTACATGATCTATAAAATCTCATGCCCATACTTAATAAAGGTGCATATTTATTTTTGCCTCATTTCTACACACACTAATCTGGTAACCATAGAGTTGGTGTTGCACATGAATTATGAAATGTGCACTAGGAGTCAGACGGATCCCTTTTCTTTGCTTGGGATATTTTGAGGCCACTAGCCCGAGAATGCAATTTTTATATGACGAAAATCGGCCCAATGTACAGCCCGCAAGTATGTATTGATCGTTTGTGGAAGCCTGCCAGCCCTGTAGTAGAATGTTGAGCTGCTTTTCAATTTATTATCATAAGCTATTTGTAAGGCACCAAACAATAGAGCCTCATTTTTTACCCTGCCATCCTGAGAACAAGCGATTCAGAAACTGTGGATGGTCTAGAAAATGTCAACCACCACACAAATTCGCTTGTCAATTTGTGTATCGTGGAACTTTGTGTGCTATTTATAGAACACTAAACAATAGAGGCCTTCTTTTGAGCCCGCTTTCCCGAGAACCCGTGATCCCGAAAGTGGCCAAGTATGAAATACCATTTCCGTACATGCTCTATAAAATATCTTGTCCATACTTTATGAAGTACATTTTTAGTTTTGCCTCGTTTCTACACATACTGATCTGGTAACCACAGAGTTGGTGTTGCACATGAATTATGAAATATGCACTAGGACTCGAACCAATCCCTTTGGAATGTTGAGCCGACCATCCCACAAATCCGCTTGTCAATTTATTATCATAAGATATTTGTAAGGCATCGAACAATAGAGCCCCATTTTTTACCCCCTCCAGCCCGAGAACCCGTGATCTAGAAACTGTGGATGGCCACCCCGCAAGTCCTCTTGTCAATTTGTGTATCTCGGAACTGTATGCGCTATTTGTAGAACACCGAACAATAGAGGCCTTCTTTTCAGCCCATTCGCCCGAAAACCTATGGTCCTAAAAGTGGCCAAGTATGGAATCCCATATCCATACATGCTCTATAAAATCTCTTGTCCATACTTTATGAAGTAAACTTTTTAGTTTTTCCTCGTTTCTACACATACTGATCTGGTAACCGCAAAATTGGTGTTGCACATGAATTATGAAATATGCACTGGGAGTTGGACCAAGCCCTTTGTTTTTATTAGCTGCACAATTCCGACTCATGTAGTTTTAGTGTTGGACACTCAACAGTTTCATCATGCACTTTCAGACTTGGCTATTCCTTCCTTGCTTGCTCTTCCCCGTGCTTGTCACCTTCACACATGTGCATCATAAGAAATAGTGTTTATATGTGTGTGTGTGTGTGTGTGTGTCTTCTTTCTAAATCTTTAATGCTAACATGTCATCGTGAAGGCACCATCTAATGTGTCATTGATGCGTGCAAGGCTCGAGAAGTTCTACCATTAATGAAATTTTTGTGAAGGCTTTTCTTATCCCTTCCCATTCTTAGTTTCAAATTCCATGGAATGTCATTCGCACACCTCCATCTTTCTTCCTTCATGAAACCTCCAATCTCTTCCCAGTCTTAATTTGAAATACCATGGAATGCCATTCACACGTTTCCATCTTGGTTTGTTCAGCAAACCTCCAATCCTTAAATGTTCTTCGTCGTAACACACACCTTCACACTTCTAAGTATGCAATAATTATGCTTTACTTCTAACAGGTCACCATATAGCACGCATATATATTGTCATTAATGAGGAGATTTTGCATTCACACGCATTGAAGCAATGTTTCCAGGGGGTTATATTGTCCCCTCCATTTCTTCATTTCAAGAAGCCTCTGGAGAAAACCAACATTTTCATAAACTACTGGTAGGAGCTCCACAACATTTTGGTAGAGATACAGTCAACATCTTCCTCACGATCTTCCCATTCAAAAGAAGGGAAAAATAATTGTATGGGAGCCAAAGCAGCCCGAAATTTACAATCAAAACATGGATCTTGATGTTGATATGGAAAGCATATTCTACAACCTTGATCAGCCCGGAGACATGATTCAGCATGCCTGCTCAATTTACATGGTTGATACCAAATTTTTTTATGAAGATGAATCCTTCGTATTCCAGAGTGTTGTTTTTGAAACCAAATCAAAACAATTAATCATCAAAAAAAGAGATGTAAAAAATAAGAAAAGAAAACATCGTTCAGAACTTGACCTTGCCAATATGTAGGCGTCCAAAATATTTCAACTTCACATGGAAACTAGAGATGCTCTTCATGATTCCTTTGGAGTCATTGAAGCCGAAAATGCCAGACTAAAGAACTGGATTAAGGAATTAGAGGAATATTTGTTTCCTATGTCCTTGCTTGCTAGTTATTTGGAAATAACCATGTCTCCAACTACGTCCACCCCTGCAACAAATCTAAAAGGGTCCTCCAGCTTCCTCGCATCCTGTAGAGGATATGTGGAGAAAAATATTAACAAAAGAATGGAACTGATTACTAAGTCCTGGGAAACATCATAGAATATGGATTCCCTGGGGAGCAAGGCACATAACTTACTCCTACTTCTGCAGACGGATTTAAAAAATGAAGAAACTTTCTATGTGCACACGGTCATCCCTTTTGCCTTTCATGTCAACAACATGCCAGAAACGAGAAGAAGATAACATGATCTCCTGTCCAAAAAATGGCTCACTCAATTAGAAGCATGATGGATAGAGAAAGTGAAGAACCTGTATCTCATCGTCCAATTATGTGAGCAAGAAATATCAAAGAAAGAAACATTATTCACAAAGATCACCAAAATAGACTTAGCAGGAAAGACAATCAGCTTCTAGGACCCCATCTTAATTCTCAACTCATTAACGCTAACCAAGAAATCTTTCGATAAACAAGTTGATAATTTGAAGGCCTTGTGTTTAGAAAATTTTTACATGATTGTTGAATATCATGAAGAAGATGTGAAAAACTGGCTAGTCCGGTATTTGGTACAGAATGGAGACATTCATGAAGCTCTGTGTAAACTTTCAATTGATCTAAGCGAATTAGAAAATGAATTTTTCATCATTCAAATCCGCAATGACATCAACGTCACCCCCTTCAGAATCTATATTGAAGAGAACTTGAAGTGGGTCACCGACGAAATCCAATAGGAAAATGCATAAATCCTTTGTTTATCAATCCAGTGATTCAAGCGGGCCATCCACAAAAACTAGCAGGGAAAAGCATGACCAAGAAAATACCAAAATTACTTATACGTACCATCCTTGTAAGTGTATAGTGATAGTCCTTTCTTTATCAATCCAGTTATTCCAACTTTTCTGAGTAGAAATCTATATCCAAAAACTGATCTTCCCATTTCTACTTTTCAGGTATTACATTCTACCATGTCCAACTTATTTCCACGATCCTATTTCTTGTACATATTTTTGTTATGGTCCACGGGAGCCCCAATCCCAGTCTATATGAAAAACGCATTTACATTTATAGGGATATGTAACCAACTATTATTTTTTTCATATATTCGAAATAAAACTATTCTTTTGTCTCCTTATATATTTATGTGTTCCTAGATTTTTATATTCATCTATGCTAAATGTGAAGCCTGTTTGTTTATTTGATCTCAATTCTCTTTTTTTATTATGCATTTTTTCTCTGACCTCTTCATTTTCAAAATAAAGTATGACATAAATCACTCACTCAAATTTGATATATCATATTTCACACACACACACACACATATGTGTGTGTGTGTGTTTCTTTAAATTTCCAGGAATTTGTAACACATTTCAATTTTTTTCTATATATATATATATATGTCATAAAATTGTGTTCACTACTTTTTTTGTACTCAAACGTATAGAGAGTATGTCATTTATTTCTTCTTTACCACCTATCCTTCATACTTTTTCCATAAAGGCCCTTCAAATTAAAATACTCTACAATTTCGCTTGTCAATTTGTATATCACGGAATTGTGGGTGTTGTTTGTAGGCCATGGAAAAATAGACGCCCAATAGACATTGCTACTATATTTTTTTCACATTTGTCAACCACCGTATGTAAAACCTATGTAAAGAAAACTAATTCACGAATGCAAAAATTTTGGGACACAAGCCCCTTGAAATTCAAATAGTCTACAGGTCCCATTGTTAATTTTTATATCACAAAACTCTCAGTGCTATTTCAAGGACATGGAACAGATGCCCGATTTTCAGGTCCCCAGCTCGAGAACCCGCGATCCAAAAAATGGAAAAGTATGGAATGAGGGTTCTGTCCATGCTCTAATTCAGGAATGCTAGTTTTTTTCCTACTTTTACATGTTCCTAGATTTTTATCTTCAACTATGCTGAATGTGAAGTCATTTTGTTTATTTTATCTCAATTCTCTTTTTTCTTATGCATATTTTCTCCTACCTGGACATTTTAAAAATTAAGTATGACATAAATCACTCACTCAAATTTGAGATATCACATTTCACACACACACACACACACACACACACACACACACACACACACACACACACACATATATATATGTTTCTTTAAATTTCCAGGAATATGTAACACGTTTTATTATTTTTTTATATAAATGTCATAAAATTGTGTTCACTACTTTCTTTCTACTCAAACGTGTACAGAGTATGTCATTTCTTGCATCTTTACCACATGTCTTCATAATGTTTTCCACAACGACCCTTAAAATTAAAATAGTCTGCAAGCCCGCTTCTGAATTTGTATATCACATAACTCTCGCTGCTCTTTGTAGGCCACGGAACAACAAAGGCCCAATTTCCAACCCGCCAGCCCGAGAACCCACGATCCAAAAACTGCCTAACTATGGAATCAACGTATGTATAAAAGTAAATATCTACCTTAAAAAATTGCATATTCGCTATGTATAGTTTATGTTCTCCAAGAACCTATAATTTCATAAATTTCAATTTCTTGTGTCAAGGAGCCCCTTTTTTAAAGAAAACTAATTTGTGAATGCTATTTATTTGGTCCTTTTCTCGATCGCCCTATGTAACAGACGTTGGTACTATACTTGTTGCCCTTTTTTCCACCAACATATGTAAAACCTGTGTAAAGAAAACTAATTCGCGAATGCTAAATGTTTTGGAAACGAGCTCCTTAAAATTGAAATAGTCGGCAAGTCTGATTCTCAATTTGTATATCGCGGAACTGTCGGTTCTATTTGTAGGACACGGAACAACAAAATCTTGATTTTCAGGTCCAAGCCTGAGAACCCGTGATCCAAAAATTGGCTAAGTCAAGAACCCAATTTTTTAAAGAAAACTAATTCGGGAATGCAATTTTTTTCATACTTTTTTCCAGCAGCCTATGTAACAGACCTCGATACTATTTTTTTTGTTTTTTTTTCCACCAACATATGCAAAAAGGAAAACTAATTTGGGAATGTTGAACTTGTCCGACATGAGCCCCTTCAAATTCAAATAATCCACAAGTCCAATTGTCAATTTGTATATCACAGAACTCTAGCTGCAGTTTGTAGGCCACAGAACAACATAAGCCCAATTTTCACCTCGCCCGACCAAGAACCCACCATCCAAAAATTCAAATAGTCCACAAGGCAACTTCTAAATTTGTATATCGCGAAACTCTCACTGCTATTTGTAAGGAACGGAACAACAGAAGCCCAATTTTCATCCCCCAACCCCGACAACCCGGTATGAATCTTTTGTCCATACTTGAACAACAGAAGCCCAATTTTCATCCATATCGCAGAACTCTCAGTGCTATTTGTAGGCCATGGAACAACAAAAGCCCAATTTTCAGCCATATCGCAGAACTCTCGGTGTTATTTTTAAGGCACGGAACAACATAAGCCCAATTTTCAGCCACCAGCCCTGACAACCCAGAATAAAGCTTCTATGCATGTTCTATATATCTACTTAATCAAATTACATATTTGATTTTTGTAGGCCAGGGAACAACAGAAGGCCAATTTTCAGTCCACCTGCCCTAGAACCCTCAATCCAAAAATTCAAATATTCTGCAACACCACTTCTCAATTTGTATATCGCGGAACTCTCGGTGCTATTTGTATGGCACGAAACAACAGAAGCCCAATTTTCAGCCCACCAGCCCAAGAACCCAGGATCCAAAAATTCAAATAGTCCACAAGATCGCTTCTCAATTTTTATTTCGCAGAACTCTCGGTGCTATTTGTAGGGCATGGAACAACAAAAGCCCAATTTTCATCCCACCACCCCGACAACCCAAAATGAAGCTTTCATGCATGCTCTATATATCTACTTAATCAAATTACATATTTGATATTTATAATTTCTCCTATCCACGAACCCATAATTTCATATATTTCAATTTTGTTTTTCAAGCAGCCTTTGTTTTAAATAAAGCTAATTCAGTATTGGTAGTCTTTTTATGCTTTTGTCCACAAACCTATGTTACAAATGTTCACCCTTAAATCTGAAATAGTCCACAAGTCTGATTGTCAATTTCTATATTGCAGAACTTTGGCTGCTATTTGTAGCGCACGGAACAACTCCAATTGTCAATTTGTATGTCGTGGAACTTTGGGTGCTATTTGTAGGCCACAGAACAACAGAGCCCGATTTTCAGCGCACCAGCCTGAAAACCTGCGATCCAAAAAAAACCCGACAATGGAATATCTTTCCCATACTTTATAAAAGTACATATTTCGTATCTATAAAAGTAAATATCTACTTTATAAAATTACAAATTTCATATGTGTAATTTATGATGTCCATGACCCTATAACTTGATAAATTTCAATTTATTTTGTATCCACCAGGAGCCCTTCTTTGTAACATACGTGCGCCCTTAAATTTCAAATAGTCCACAACTCCAATTGTCAATTTGTATGTCGCGGAACACTGGGTGCTATTTGTAGGCCACAGAACAACAAACCTCGATTCTCAATGCACCAAACCGAGAACCCGCGATCCAAAAAAATGCCAAGTATGGAATCTCTTTCCCATACTTTATAAATTTACATATTTCGTATCTATAAAAGTAAATATCTACTTTATAAAATTACAAATTTAATATGTATAATTTATGTTGTCCATGACCCTATAACTTGATAAATTTCAATTTCTTTTCTATCCACCAGCCCTTGTTTTAAAGATAACTAATTCACGAATGTTAATTCTTTTGTGTTTCCATGTACTTCAACTTCTTGCCCACGTGTCTCTACTCAGTTGCATTTATTTCCATTCCTACCTGGAAGGGACTACGCTGCCATGCAACGCTTGTTAACATCATGATTGTCCAGGACAACGCAGGGTGATGGTTCCACCTTGACGAGTGTCAGAAATAAATCTCCTTTCAGAAATTCTAGGAACACATGGTGATGGTTCCACCTTGACGATTCTATCATAGATGTATAGTTAAAACAGAGTAAGAGATAGGTTAATGATTTTCCTTTTCGGATTTTATAATTGGATGATCTAATTTTATAATTGGATTACCGTAACATAAGCATGTCATCTGTGTTAACTCTTGACATACATCCGCTTGCAGAGATGAGAGATGGTCAACATCTTCCAAAGGGATGTGGGAGGGATACAATATAACATCCACTTGTTTCCTCGAAGTGGGTGCAGATCGACACGTGCCCAATGTTGGTCTATGTTGGAGAGAGGACACCCCATCCTTGTACAAATGAATAACATCAAACACCAACACCTCTATATTTCCCACCCTTTGGTTCACTTTACATTGAATATCTACAATTTCTATTAAGTGAATGTTGCAATTTAAAAACTAGGCTTCTAGTTGTAATTGCGAGTAACAAGAAAAAATATTGGAAAGAGATCCTTGGCATCTCAAAGCTAATATAACCTTGATTATTTCACCTTTATAAGACTGCACACTACCACTCATTAGCATGAAGTCTATATATATGCCTATTGAGGCATTGGAGGCCATACCCAACAATTCGAACAAGTGTGTAAGCCCATATGCATTTATGGAGAAAGCTTAAGGCCATACGAGTTCATACAGGCCATACGCCTCTTTCCATTTAAGGCTATGCATTGGAAAATGTTTGTTGGGGAATATGTATTGGGTTGGATAACTATTTGGTTTGTTTATGCAAGAGGATCCATCCATCTTGCATGTAAGAGTTTCATAGTGGAATTTCTTCTCTTGCACAAAACCAGTGGAATTCCTTCTCTTGATAGAATGAATGTAGACGCTCTAAAAATTCTACTGGATAATATAACCACATAGATATCTCAAACAAAGAATGCTACAACCAATGGATTTGTGCATCCCTACAGTTTGTTATTTTGTAGCACTAGTAAATAGACACCATGGAACACAAGTCTACACTAACCCATCTACTCCTTATTTTACAATCTACAAGATGAGAGTTGCAACTTCATATGGTGCTATAAAAAAGTTATATACTTGGAAACACCTCTACTCGGTCTTCATTGTAGCATCACCCTTCAAGTTATGCCACTCACTCATGCAATCAACAATTAGCTTGTAAACAGAGGAATTGTCCTCTCTCATATGTAGACTTCTCATATCTATGCGACGCAGACACACTTTTTTTCTATGGGAAATATATATTCTCATACTTGTATTCAACAAGAACTCTCATTCTCAAAAACATCATACAACAAAGAAATTAGTCATGGTTCAACACTCTAACAAACTTCTCTCTACAATTTTAGACTCAGGAATAATGTCATCACTAGCTGATATTTTCACATAGATATATAGATAGATATAATGATAGGTATTCACAATGGAATTACTCTCTACATGAACATACATTGTCTATACTTGACATCCCTAAAACATTAATCATCCACACAATAGAATGCAATCTATAGTCATACATACAAAATAACATAACAATATAATCTCATAGACTCATCCACACATATTCACAGGGATTTAATGTAGAAACCTAAACTCTTTATTCATTTGGGTAGAGAATAAATTACAATGGCTCCATGGTGACATATCATCTTACAAAGTTCATTGGGTCGTTAGGCCAAAGGCCATGGCAACCTCAATCATTAACTCTATCACCTTCCTCACGAGGTCTTCTCCTCCTCTTCTTTTAGCATCTTATATTCTCTCTTCCATCTTCTTCTCACTTCATCCATGTTGTATTTATTTGTCTTCGGGAAACTATTCACCTTCAGCTTCCAAATGATCTTTTCATTCCCTTTTGTTAACATCTTCCTCCCTTTCATTTCTAGCTATTATTCTTGTGCAGCGTGACCTTCCAACTTCCACTCAACATCGCACTCCTTCTTCAACATGTCCTTGAACAACCTTCTACACATGCAAACAAATTCCCCCTTAACATTTTCATTTTATCTCACACATTTATCTTTTATTAATTTTATAGAAGTGCATCAATTTTGTAGCACTATCACAACCTACAACACTTTATTCTGAAACAATATTTTCATGTTCGGAAACAACTAATTTTGGTTCTATATAAATATTTGTGCCGACATCAAACTCTATAGGTTATTAAGAATTCGATGCTCCTGCATCAGACTCTCTAGGCTATTAAGAAAGCATTCCCTCATGCTTATGAGGTAAACTATTCAAATCTCTAGCTTCCTATTCCAACTTTCATCTTTGTTCCCTTAACCAAATCTACATTATCCATTGTTGTACATTCAACTTTGCAAGGAATATAAGGCATATTTTTACTACTACATATTTTTTCTTCAACTCAATATTGTTATCTTTATGTCCATTGTTGTGTATCTATCTGTGACAACATAACAATTCTCTTATCATGGAAATCTGGAATTTTCATATAATTTCTATTACAACTCACTTTTTGTTACAACTACCATCTCTATCTTTCTTTCTTCATCACCAAAAGAAATTTTTAGGTGCTCCTTATCCATGCCTCACCCGCACAACTCGATTTGATTCATGTCCCATCAAAGACATTCCACTTCCCTTTTTCATGCAGTGTATAAAGTTTCTTTAATGCAACTAGTCATTCATGCTCAAAGCTGCACAACATGGAGGCACATGCTCACATGTTACACCTCCTCTTCATGCATCATATTTACACTTGGTCCTCAACACATTCTCATTTAGTATCCTTCAATCATTCTAACATTCTTCTATAGCATGTCTTATTGCTCCAGTAGATTTGTAATATTCTCTCTTTGTTTGTAAGGAACACCTTGATCAACCTCCCGTTTCTTTAGGACTATACTTTCATCCATGTTAAACTCAACAACTTCATTCATGCTTCCTCCAAGATCACTTATCTTCATGGAATTGTCTTGTACTCTGGATTTCTCTTTAGACATCTTCATCATTTGTAATATCTTTGATTTACAATTGTTGTAATATCTACACATTCCTTTTTTTGCACATCATTTTTTTATTCCATATTCTTTGATTGATATTCATATCTCCTTCTCATCCAAGTACATTCACTTTCATCTACAACCAAAAATTTTATTCTTCCTTTAAACAAGAAAATAGCATATTAAGGGAAAACAAAGAATTTTATCTTCACTCCCTCCTTATCTTCACTACATTTGATATACACCACATCTGCTTTTATCTTCAACTGCTATAACTTTCTACATCTATGTTCATTCTCATTTATTTTTGATTCAGTTCCACTCTTAATATCTAGCAACCATCCAAGAGCAATGCATTTCCAATATCACACTACTACCAACATTTTCCTTGGAACATATGACCTTGGTCTCCAATCCAAGAAACCTTCTAATTGCATTTTTTCTTGTAGCCAACTCATGTGGTGAAGGATTCTAGTCTCTCATGAAATGAATTCATATATTCCTCAATTATATCACACTTTCAACAAGTGTCCCTCATGTATCCAAAATCCACACGACAACTTCAAACCACACACTCTAGGATCATTTCAAATGACTATGTTTTCATATCAAGATAACAATCATGGCTAACCACCACCACAATTTCCTTCTCATTTGATCATGAATTTCTCTCATGACCTACACTACCTCTATTGAATCTAGTAGCAAATTATCTCAAAGACTATATTGATTCTAAGAAGAAACCTTCTAGACTTTCTTTACTTCATTCGTCCTTTTGTTCTACGAAATTTGGTCCTTCATCTTGTGCATCTTATTTTCCTTATCCTTTGCAATTTTTATTTTGAATATTTTATGGCTCCATCACCTCCAATTCTTATATTCTTTAATTATTTCAATGCTTGGCTCCTTGAACCTCCTAGACCTTTTCCTCTTCATGGGGGCATCCTTGGGAGTTGTCTCATAACCCTCAACCATACTACCATTCACGGACCTTTCTTTCAGCACTGCCTCCCATCAATCTTCTTCCAACAAACACAAGTTGAAACAACATTCTATTAGGTTTCATTGTTTCCATGGTTATACAAGAACTGATCTCTCAAAAACCAACTCTCAATAGAGAATTAGTTTTGATAATTCTAGAAATTCTCAACAAGAGTTGAAACTTGCTTTGATATTCTTGTAAATTCTTTCATCCCCAAAGATGTATCTATATTTAATACCTTTGCAAATTATTTTATCAAAGTTGTAGCTAGATGTGATACCACTTGGTGCAAGAGGATCCACCCCTCCTACCTATCAGAGTAAATTCACATCGAAATTCCTTCTCCTACACAAAATTGGGAGTGTAGAAACTCTAAAACTTATATTGCATAATAAAACCACATAGATTTCTCAAACAGACAATGCTAGAACCAATGGATTTGTTCATCCCTATCGCCTACTCTTTTGTAGCAACAATAAATGGACACCACTGAACACAAGTTTTCATTAACCCATCTACTCCATATTTTCCAATCTAGAACATGAGAGTTACAGCTTCATATGGTGCTTTCAAAAAATTATATACTTTCTGAAACCTCTACTCAATCTTCATCATAGCATCACCCTTCAAGTTATGCCACTCAATCCTACAATCGACAATTATTTTTTAAAGAAATGGATTATCCTCTCTTATATGCATACTTCTCATATCTATGTGATGCAAACACACTTTTGTGCTCTATGAAATATCTACGCTCATACTTATATTCAATAAGAACTCTCCTCCTCATGAGCATCATACAAAAAAAAACTCATTCATGGTTCAACACTCTAATAGACCTCTCTAGATAATTCTGGACATAGGCATCATGTCATTGACATCTAATATTTCCACACACAAACACATATAATTATAGGGATTCACAATGGCACTATTATCTACAAGAACGAACATTATCCATAATCGACATCCCTACAACATTAAACATCCACGCAATAATGAAATCTACAGCCACACATACAAATTAACATAGTCTTAGGTTCTTAACCTCCTTAACCCCTAAAGTAGATAGAATACTATGTGTTTCTATGTAATAAAGGTCATCATGAGTAAATAAGACTTATGTAATAGTGTGAACACAACTATTGTAGAAAAAATATCTTCTGGAATCACTTGTAACTCGAGCTTTGCTCTATTGGAGGTTTCCCCCTTGAAGAGGCAAGTGAACAATGCTTCTAGATTAATAAAGTTATTATATTTTGGCTCATATTTTATTGTGCTCATTGTTTTTTTTTCTTTCTGCTAAATGTTTTAATATCATTTTTCTCTTACTCCAAATATTTTTATTTGGTACCTTACAAGTTTTATCAAAGCACTTTCCTCGACAATTGTTTTGTAAAAAAAATTAAATCTAGAGATGTGTTCCATTGTCTATAAAGAACCACAATGATAAGTCATTAAGTGGGTAAAATTGCAAATCCTTGTAACCCATATTAGTACCCTTTCTAGCAGTACCACATCACAGAGCACCTATACATGGACTTTCATTTCCACATAACAGAGTGTATATTGAGAGTCCTATAGGTATCCTAAAACTAGTCATAGATCATACATTCGACCACCTAACTTCTATAGTGGCACTGAGAACAACACTCGGGAAGAATACTCTCGTGTACCTAGGTAATTGAGTAGTACAACTAAGGGTATGTTTAACCCTCCTTAGTTAGAGCCCTAAGATATTGGGGTGAGTAATACTATTGGAGGCCACAAGTATATAAGAGAGTTATAGCACAAGACACCCCTTACCCATAGAAACCTTAAAAAATATACCCCTTTCATGTAGAACAAAAAAAATGTTGAAATTTTTCACATCTAGTCTGGGGAAACATTGCTTCCTGATGCAGGAGCATCGCCAAAGACAAGCGAGCTAGCATGGAAGACAATGAACAGTTGGACAAGGCCAGCCGAAACTTTTTGAATTTTCATTTAAGATGATGCGCCAATGCATAAATGCACCATTTATGGAAAGCGCCTTTGTATATTTTAGTGGACCTTGAGCCTTTAAGCTCTCGTCCTTAGGTAGATAAGGCAATTAATAGATTTAATACAGGTAGATAGGATTTTATTTCCAGATTAGACAGTTCTAGAGTCCGAGAGGGAAAACGGATATATACACCCTCACTTCTACATTGTAACATTATTCAGAATCAATCATTCAAAAGAGAAGAGAAGCAGAGAAGTGTAGGAAGAAACCCCATGTACAGATATTGAATTAATAGAAAAAGAATTTAATTCAATCTCATGGTTTGTGTTGTTTCTCTGTGTATTGATATTATTCTCATGGATGTTTTCTTTATGTCATACATTTGCTTTGATATGCTGTGTATGTGGTTTCATAGTTGAATGGAAATCTGTGAGGACAAGATATTAGTTTCAATTGTTTCTCTATTCTGAGCCAAGAAATTCCTGCAAGAGTGCAGTGGAATTTGTCCGCAAGGGGTGCGTGACTGCAGGGTCCAAATAGAGGTAACTTTTGTTCTAAGTTCTTTGAAGTGCAAAATTTGGCACCGGAGCCGTGCAAGGGGTGCGCAGGCTGGTCGAAGACTCAGAGTCATGATTTTGAGAAAGGACATTGAAGACTGCTGCTGCAGGAGTGTGCAGAGTCGAACAACTTCAACCCTTCAACGTGTTGAATATTTGCCACAAGGGGTGCGGGTAAGGAAGTTCTCATAGGACTGGTGAAGGCGAGAACAAGATCAGGAGGAATAGGCCTACAAGTTTGTTGAAGGATAAGTGTAGGCATTTCTATGGAAGGCCCGAGAGAAGCATCACCGGTGGCGAGTGGTTGAACAAGTTTTCACGGAGGAGGCGTTTGATTCACCTCGCAGAAATTATCAAAGGAAGGACGGACGATTAAAAATCCCCTGGAGAGATTTCCCAAAAATCCATGGACCGTTAGATCTTGCAAAGGTGCAAGGAGATTACAGCGCGAGCATTCAGAGGTTCAAAGCTCAGGAGGAAGTAGAGCCGTCGATCTGGGGTCACAGGGACCGTTAGATCTACCCGTGACATCGCGTATCGGTACATCGCGAGTTGAAGCACCAAGTCGTTGGAGCGGAAGTGGCGATATTGCGAGGAGTGAATCCACGATAGGTTCAGAACTGTTGATCTTGTAGGACGCATGTCAGGGGATCCTGAAGAGTCGGGGATCGAAGAATCAGGGTTCTCAACGACAGAGGACACTTGCATGTTGGATTCGTGATACGCGATATCCCGCCGGTGATGTGGCAGTGTGGGACCACAGGCGTTGGTGGAGTACAGGTGTCATCATATCGGGAATCGGGGAAAGAAAAGTCCTGATTCCATCGACATCAGGACTCACGATCTTGAGAGTTCCAAAAACCCGATAGAAGTATAGGAGGTGGAGACGTCAGGTCCACACGTGTATCGGGAAATCGGCACATCGGGGTTCGGAGGTTGGAATTTCAACTTTCCAACACCGTGAGTAGCGATTCTCTGATAGGGAGAACTCCGATAAAAAGGGGGAGAAAGTCAGCAATTGACCCATATCGGAATTCAGGGAATCGTAAGGCATAAGGCGCGTGACCATAGAATTTGCGATATCGTGAATTCCAATTTCTCGACTGTTGAAGGAAATCTTTGAAGAGTTACTGTGGGTAAGGAAGTTCCCGTCGGGGAATTGGAGGGGCATTTACGCTCTTCGGGCCAAAGTCAGAGAAGGTCCTAGTGGAAGCGGACGTGTGCGCGGGTGGCGTCTGCATCAGAGTGGTATTAGAGTGGGATAATTTCTCTGTTTTCTGTAGCAGAGAAGAAGAGAAGAATTCGCCATGCCGCCTAGAAGGGAGAGACAATCACCTGACCTGGAGGACAGGGAGGTGAGAAGAAGAGGCAGGCCGGCATGGAATCCAGAGATGGAAAGACAGATACGAGATCTCAAAGAGAGACTCGAGGAGATGGAAACAGCTGAGAGATGCACAGATGGTGCGGGGGATCTTAGTGATTCCGACAATGAGGTTGAAGCTGAACCACAAGGAGAAGTTGCAGCTGAAGATGCAGACAATGAGCGATTAATAAAAGCTATCGCCCGGATGAGTTCTAAGACCAAAATGGATATTCCAGTCTATGAAGGAAGTCTGGATGCAGACGAGTTGTTGGATTGGATCTGAGCTCTTGACACATACTTCGATTATGATGATATCGAAGAGGATAAAAAGGTAAGGCATGTTGTCACGAAACTGAAAGGACATGCAACATTATGGTGGGACGAGCTACAGGCAGATAGATGTTCCAAAGGCAAACAAAAAATTAAAAGCTGGGATTAAATGATTGCTAAGATGAAGGAAAAATTCCTCCCAAGGGATTATAAGATCACACTATTCAGGCGAATGCAGAACTTGAGGCAGAAGCTGATGACGGTGAAGGAATATACCGAAGAGTTTTACAAGCTCAATATCTGAGTAGGTCATCGGGAGAGCGATGATGAGAAGGTTTCTAGATACTTGAATGGTCTGAGATACGACATTAAGGATGAATTAAGCATGATGACCATTAGAACAGTGTAGGATGCTTACCAGATGGCTCTGAAAGCCGAGGAGAAGCTGAGCCATAAGCAGAGTCAGCAAGGGTGAGGAAGAAGTTATCCCAGAGGCAAGGTAGTTACCCAGGAGAAATATCAGAATCCCAAGGAGGAATGGAAGAAACCTCAGGGTAAGATTGAGAGAGGTGGAACCTCACAGCAAAGACAGAAATATGCTGAGCAGAGGGGATAGCATAATGAGAAGAGAGGAGATTATGCTGATGCAAACACTTTTCCTTGTACTCGAGGTAGAGGAAGAGGCCGAGGTGGAGTAGTCACATGCTTCACATGTGGAAAGAATGGGCATAAGTCATTTGAGTGTCCAGAGAAAAAGAAAGACGGGGAAGAAGCTCACATCGCTGAAGCACAGAGGCGTGATGTTGAGAATGAAGACACCGGAAGTGGGAGGTCACTGATGGTGCACAAAGTTCTCTTAACACCCGAGAAAGAGGTGCAGGAGAGTTTAGCTCAAAGGACCAAACTTTTCAGAACCACATGAAAAACCAAGGGTTGGAAGTGCAAAGTTATTGTTGATAGTGGTAGCACTGATAATCTCATTTCAACCGAGATGGTGGAAAAGTTGGATCTAGAGACAACTGATCACCCGAGTCCATACAAAGTCTCATGGCTACAGAAGGGACATCAGGTGAGTGTCACTAAACAATGTTTAGTTGAATTTAAAATTGGGGAATATAATGATAAATTCTTGTGTGATGTCATTCCCATGGATGTATGTCATCTATTGCTGGGTAGACCATGGCAATATGACCGAAATGTGGTTCATGACGGAAGAATGAACACATATACTTTAGAGAAGGATGGGAGGACACACAGACTGCTTCTGATAAAAAATAAAGAAGTGAAGCCGGAAGTAAGTAACACAATACTTCTCATGAGTGGGAAGGAGCTTCTCACAGAGATGGAGAAGAAAGAAGATCCATAATTCTTTGTTGTCAGGAAACCAAGGATTGTCCTGACTAGCACAAGGGTGGACGACTTGCCAGATGAGATTCAGGAACTACTGGAAGAGTTCGCTGACATCATTGTGGACGAGTTACCTCGTTCGTTTCCACCGATGAGGAATGTGAGTCATCACATCGATCTCATACCAGGAGCCAATTTACCGAATAAGGCTGCGTACAGATTGATGCCACGGGAAAATGAGGAGGTCAAAAGGAAGGTACAGGAGCTGTTGGATAAAGGACTGGTTAGGGAGAGTCTAAGTCCGTGTGCCATTCCAACGGTACTTAGTCTAAAGAAGGATGGAGGTTAGAGAATGTGTACAGACTCAAGAGCGATAAACAAAATTACCATCAGGTACAGGTTTCCACTGCCAAGAATGGATGATCTAATGGATTTCCTGAGCGGGGCAAATTATTTTTCAAAAATTGATTTGAAGAGCGGATATCATCAGATTCACATGAGGGAAGGTGTTGAATGGAAGACAACATTCAAAACAAATGAAGGTTTGTACGAATGGCTGGTCATGCTGTTTGGTTTGACAAATGCACCTAGCACATTCATGAGATTGATGAATGAAGTCCTGAAGGAGTTCATCGGGGGATTTGGTGTCATATATCTGGATGATATACTAGTCTTTAGTAAAACAAAGGATGAACATTTGAAACATTTGGCCATTGTGATGAGAAAGCTACAGCAGGAGAAGCTATTGATTAACATGAAGAAGTCCTCATTTATGAAGACAGAGCTCATTTATTTGGGTTTTGTTATTTCAGTGAATGAGTTGAAGATGGATCTGGAAAAAGTGGAAGTGATTAAGAATTGGCCATCACTGAGAAATATTTTCGAGGTGAGAAGCTTCCATGGTTTGGCTAGTTTTTACCGAAAGTTCATAAGGAATTTCAATGGGATTAGCGCAGCGATGATGGACACAGTGAAGAAGCAGCATAAGACTTTTCACTGGACAGTAGAGGCTGAGAAAAGCTTCAATCTATTGAAGAGGAAGATAACGGAACGACTAGTGTTGGTGTTGCCGGATTTCAAGAAGACATTTCAAGTGAAATGTGATGCAAGTGGCTTTGCCATAGGAGCGGTCTTGAGTCAAGAGGACAGGCCCGTTGTATATTTCAGTGAGAAGCTGGATGAAGAAAAGCTGAAATACTCCACGTATGATAAGTAATTTTATGCCATCATACAGGCATTGAAAAAGTGGAGGCATTACTTGATCCCAAAAGAATTTGTATTGTATAGCGATGATCATGCATTGCATTTCGTGAGTCAATAGTAGAAGTTGAACCAGAAGCATGCAAAATGGGTAGAGTACATGCATAATTTCACGATTGTGATCAAACACATTTTGGGTACTGCTAACAAAGTGGATGATGCTTTGAGCAGAAAGTGTTTGTTGCTGCAGGAGTTCCGAGTCAAAACATTGGGTTTTGAGAATCTGAAGGACATGTACGCAGGAGATGCAGATTTCGGAGAAACGTATGAAGCAGCTGGGAATCTAGTTCTCAGGGATCGGAGCCCATGGATAGATTACATGATCCAGGAGGGATTGTTTTTCAGAGGGAATCAGTTATGCATTCCAAATTGCTCCCTGAGGGAGAATTTGTTAAAGGAAAAACACAGTGGAGGATTGGCATGGCATTTTGGTCACGAAAAAACATTCGCAAAGATGAGAGAATTGTATTTTTGGCTAGGCATGCGAGCATATGTCAATAGGTTTGTTGACAGGTGTCGAATTTGTCAGCATTCGAAGGGGCAGAAACAGAATGCAGGTCTTTATCAGCCATTGCCCATACCAGAGAGGCCATGGGAGGCAATTAGCATGGATTTTTTATTGGGTTTGCCGAGGATGCAGAGAGGTGTTGATTCAGTCTTTATGGTGGTGGATAGGTTTTTGAAGATGGCACACTTCATTCCATACCAGAAGACCAGCGATGTGAACCACATCACAAATTTATTTTTCAAAGAGATTGTGAGACTCCATGGATTGCCGAGAAGCATAGTCTTGGACAGGGATACGAAATTCATAGGGAATTTTTGGAGGACCTTATGGAAGAAGATAGGAACTAACTTGACGTTTAGTTCAACATATCATCTGCAAACGGATGGACAGACAGAGGTGATCAACAGGAGTCTAGGAGACTTGCTGAGAAGCTTGGTGACAGAGCACCATAGAAGCTGGGACAACGTATTGCCACAGGCAGAGTTTGCATACAATGATTCTATGAATCGGAGTACAGGAAAAAGTCCATTTCAGATTGTGTATGGGACACAAACAAGGGGAGTTTCTGAACTCAAGGAGTCAGAGCAGACTGCGACTAGCAGTGCGAGCGCAGAAGAATTCGCTGAAGTGATGAAGGAACTTCACGGCAAGGTGAAGCAGCGACTGATAGACTCAAATCAGGAGTACAAGCGCAGAGCAGATCAGTATCGGAGACAACTTCAGTTCAAAGTTGGGGATCTTGTTCTAGCACATCTGAGGAAGGAAAGGTTCCCAAAGGGAACATACAACAAGCTCAAGATGAAAAAGATTGGGCCATGTAAGGTCCTAAAGAAATTTGGAGAGAACGCTTATGAAATTGAGTTGTCGGATGGTATCGGGATATCTCTGATATTTAATATTTTGGATTTATACCCATACAGGGCTGGAGAAGAAAAAACTGGAACTGAGGAACCAGTGATCCAGTGGTAGAAGAAATTACCAGTTGCAAAAAATCCACAGATGGAGTGCATACTCGACAAGCGAGTGAGGAAGAAGACCAGGCGAAAGCAATATTTCAAGTATCTGGTCAAATGGAAGAATCACCCAGTGGAAGATGCCAGCTGGGAGACCGAAACAGTGATACAAAAGCATGGACAAACCATGCAGGAGCTCATGGACAGGAGCCCATGAAATTTTTCAAGCCGAGGAGTATGATGCAGGAGCATCGCCAAAGACAAGCGAGCCAGCATGGAAGACAACGAACAGCTGGACAAGGCCAGCCGAAACTTTTTGAATTTTCATTTAAGATGATGCGCCAATGCATAAATGCACCATTTATGGAAAGTGCCTTTGTATATTTTATTGGACCTTGAGCCTTTAAGCTCTCATCCTTAGGTAGATAAGGCAATTAATAGATTTAATACATGTAGATAGGATTTTATTTCCAGATTAGACAGTTCTAGAGTCCGAGAGGGAAAACGGATATAGACACCCTCACTTGTACATTGTAACATTATTCAGAATCAAGCATTCAGAATAGAAGAGAAGAAGAGAAGTGTAGGAAGAAACCCCATGTATAGATATTGAATTAATAGAAGAAGACTTTAATTCAATCTCATGGTTTGTGTTGTTTCTCTGTGTATTGATATTATGCTCATGGATGTTTGCTTTCTGTCATACATTTTCTTTGATATGTTTTGTATGTGGTTTCATAGTTGAATGGAAATCTGTGAGGACAAGAGATTAGTTTCAATTGTTTCTCTATTCTGAGCCAAGAAATTTTTGCAAGAGTGCAGTGGAATTTGTCCACAAGGGGTGTGTGACTACATGGTCCAGATAGAGGTAACTTTTGTTCTAAGTTCTCTAAAGTGCAAAATTTGGCACCGGAGCCATGCAAGGGGTGCGCAGGCTGGTCGAAGACTCAAAGTCACGATTCTGAGCAAGGACATTGAAGACTACTGCTGCAGGAGTGTGCAGAGTCGAACAACTTCAACCCTTCGACGTGTTGAATATTTGCCGCAAGGGGTGTGGGTAAGGAAGTTCTCATAGGACTGGTGAAGGCGAGAACAAGCTCAGGAGGAATAGGCCTACAAGTTTGTTGAAGGATAAGTGCAGGCGTTGCTGTGGAAGGCCCAAGAGAAGCATCACCGGTGGCGAGTGGTTGAACAAGTTTTCACAGAGGAGGCATTTGATTCACCTCACAGAAATTATCAAAGTAAGGACGGACGCTTAAAAATCCCCTGGAGAGATTTTCCAAAAAATCTGTGGACCGTTAGATCTTGCAAAGGTGCAAGGAGATTACATCATGAGCATTCATAGGTTCGAATCTCAGGAGGAAGTAGAGCCGTCGATCTGGGGTCACAGGGACCGTTGAAGCACCAAGTACATCGCGAGTTGAAGCACCAAGTCGTTGGAGCGGAAGTGGCGATATCGAGAGGAGGGAATCCCCGATAGGTTCAGAACCATCGATCTTGTAGGATGCATATCAGGAGATCCCGAAGAGTCGGGGATCAAAGAATCGGGGTTCTAAACGACAGAGAACACTTGCATGTTGGATTCGCGATCTGCGATATCCCGATGGTGACGTGGCAGTGTGGGACCACAGGCGTTGGTGGAGTACAGGTGTCATCATATCAGGAATCGGGGAAAGACAAGTCCCGAGTCCATCGACATTAGGACTCACGATCTCACGAGTTCCGAAAACCTGATAGAAGTATAGGAGGTGGAGACGTCAGGTCCACACGTGTATCGGGAAATCGGCACATCGGGGTTCGGAGGTTGGAATTTCAACTTGCCAACACCGCGAGTAGCGATTCTCCGATAGGGAGAAATCCGACAGAAAGGGGGAGAAATTTAGCGATTGACCCGTATCAGAATTCGGGCAATCGTAAGGCATAAGGTGCGTGACCACAGAATTCGCGATATCGCGAATTCCAATTTCCCGATTGTTGAAGGAAATCTTTGAAGAGTTATTGTGGGTAAGGAAGTTCCCGTCAGGGAATTGGAGGGGCATTTACACTCTTCGGGCCAAAGTCAGAGAAGGTCCTGGTGGAAGAGGACATGTGTGCATGTGGCGTCTACGTCACTTCCTACATCCAAGCTGCGAAATTCCTACACAATCTTCAATATTCAAAATTTGGGCATTCTCTCAACAGAGTGTTATTTAACCATAAGTATAACCATAGAAGTTAAAAAAAATAAAAGAGTATAAGTGATCCCATTGACACTCTTATTTGGGATCTATGTTAGTAGATTCCTCTCTTTGCGCTAATCATAGTGGTACCCCTCTTTCATAATAATTTTTTTGTGTGGACCCACCTGCCCTATCAAACACCCTTGTTTGGAACCTATCTCACTAGATTACTCACTTTCCATTGATCATAGTGGTATCCTTATTTCATAATCCCTTCTGTGTGGACCCACCTTTCCTATCACTACTCACCTACAAATCTAACATTTTCACCCTCTCCAGATGGAAACCCATAACCAAGAGTTTGGAAACCACATGTCTTCCTTGGAAGATTCCTTTACCAAATTCTAGAACAGATTAAAAGTATCTCAAACTCAGACTGATCTAAGTTTGAATCAAGTTAATTCCAACATTTCTACCCTTAATTCTAAGCTCGTCAGACTCGACCACCTCACTGCCAAGATGAAATCCCCAACAAAATTTATTAATCAATCCAATGTCCCTAACTCCTTGGAACAAACTTTACACCAAGAGGGAGTTAAATCATCCAATTTCATGGATTTGCATTCTAATTCATTTGATAATGACCTGTGTATTGCTATAGTTGAGGTGAATAAATTTGATGGCTTAAACCTCATTGGTTGGGTCACTCAAATGGAACATTATTTCTCACTACATGGCATCATCGATGACTTAATAAAACTTCATGTTGGTGTCCTCCATTTAGATCTAGAGTGATGATAATGGTGGTAACGGAGTAAAAATTTCCACTATGGTTATATTGTTTGGACTCAATTTGTTGTTTATCTTTATGAATGTTTTGACAGAGAAAATCATCATTTGGGTCATTTGACCAAAATTAAATAGTCAGGTATAGTTAAATACCACATCACTTGTTTTGAGTGGCTTTCCACACTGAAGTAATGTCAGACACCTTATTTTACAAATTCTTTATTAGTAGTATCAAGGATGACATTCATGCTCACGTCCTAATCGCTCGGCCTAAGACCTATATTTAAGCTACTCACAGGGTCAAGGAAGCACAACAAGTGGTCACTACTCAAATAAAAAATACATTCTTTATTCCCCATCCCGACCCCACCAATACAACACGTCCTTTCCCTCCTCTTAATGTCCATAAATTAAGAAGGGTGGAAATGGTTGAATGCCACCTTAGGGTTATTTTCTACAATTGTGATGAAAAATACTTTTTGTGGCACAAATGTAACAAGAAAAAATGTTATATGGCCCCTTCTGAGGAAATTTATAAATATCAAGGTGATGTTTCCCCTCCCAAATCTCTTCCCATATAGATGATAACAATATTCCCTCTGATCAAACTAATGTGGAACCCCTCATCTCTCTACATGCTCCAATTGGTCTTTCATCTCCCCAAAATCTTAAATTAATTGGTGATATAAAGCATCGCAAATTCATTATCCTCATTGATGTTGGAAACACCAATAAATTTATCCATTAAATAATTTCTCAAGAGACCCATTTCTATATCCATGCAGTCAACAAATTTTAGATCATGATTTTTAATGGAGGTTCCATGAAATGTGGGGGTCATTGTGAATATGTGCACCTTCAAATTGCTAATTGTTCATTGAAATATGACATGTTTTCCATTGAGATGGGGGGTTGTCACATTATTCTAGGTGTTTAATGTCTACACACTCTTAGCCCCATCATCATGGATTTTCAGGAATTATAGATGAGATTCCAACAGGATGGGCATCGCTACAAGTTCCAAGGAATCATGACAAGTTCACTTGAGATCATCAGTTCAAATTGTATATAAAAGCTCCTCAAAAAGGGTTATTTTGGTATTATTGCCTAATTTCACACCATTCAAACCTTTGAGACTCCTTCCCCAACCATTCGTCCAGAAATGCATCTTATATTATTCAAACACCACTCACTTTTTGAAAAATACCAAGGATTCCCACCTTCTCATGGTCCCCATGTTCATTCCATCCCACTAATAATCAATAATCTTCCACCCATTGTTCACCCTTATTTCCACCCATTTGCTCAGAAAAATGAGATTGAAAATGTGTTCAAGAATTGTTAACTAGATATGTTATCCTCCCTAGTACCATCCCTCATTCATCTCTCGTGGTCATGGTACTCAAAAAATGAGTTACTTGGTGCATGTGCCCTGATTTTCATTCTCTCAACAAAACTACCATCCAATATCAATTTCCCATTCTCGTCATTGATGAAGTTTTGGATGAACTGACTGGTGCTCAATTCTTTTCCAAACTTGATCTACATTCTAGCTATCACCATATTTGTATGAAGGAGGTCGATATTCCCAATACTTCTTTTCATACACATGATGGTCATTATGAGTTATTGGTTATTCCCTTTGTCCTTTTTAATGCACCATCAACTTTCCAAAGTCTCATTAATCACATCTTCCGACCCTTTGTCCATCATTTTTTCCTTGTCTTCTTTGATAACATCCTCATTTATAGTAAAATTTGGAAAGCATCAGGTCTTATAGTTGTTTTCTTAGCATCAAATCTTTCTCAAAAGGACCAAATGTGCCTTTGGGGCCTCATAAATGGAATACTTTGGCTATATTGTTAGTAAGGATGATTTTTGAGTGGATCCCAAGAAAACAGAAGATATGAAGGATTGGCCTCACCCTAAGACTCTTAAAATTTTGTGAATTTTCCTTGTTTTAACTAGATAATATCAAAATTTCATCTAGAATTATGGAAAAATTGTAGCTCGACTCACTACTCTCCTTAAGAACAATGATTTCAATTGGAATGCGACCACCAATCAATCCTTCCATGCTTTGAAAGAGGCTATGTGTACCATTCCATCACTGGCTCTACCCAAATTCATGAAGATTTTTTTTTTCAGTGTGATTCCTTAGTGAAAGGCATTTATGTAGTTCTCATGTAACAAGGAATACCCTTAGCCTTTACTAGTAAAAAAATTTCCAAGCGACACTTGGGAAAATCAACTTATGGAAAAGAAATGTTGGCTATTTTTCATGTCGTGAATATTTGGCATCCTTACCTTCTTTGGAAATGCTTCCAAATTAAAATTGATCACCATAGCCTCAAATATTTTTTGGAATAGTGGATTTCATCCCCCGAGAAACATAACTTGTTACAAAAATGTTCTTCTGTTATTATGATATCATTTATAATAAGGGAAAAAATAATGTGGCAGTTTGAACTCTTTCTAGGAAATATGAAGAGGAAGGGTCCCTCTTTTCACTCTCCTTCATTGTATCCAATTGTTTGAATGTATTTCATCATGAATGGCTCCTAGATACCAATATTTATCACATATTCGAACAACTACAAGAATACCCTAATGCATCTCTGGGGTACACTTGGAACAATGAGGATATCCGCTTAAAAGGTAGCCTATATTTGAGAAAATAATCCAACTTTAAATCCATTGTGCTCTTTGAAAACTATGCCTCGCTAATAGAAAGACATTTTGGATTTCATAAAACCTATGAATGGATAAAATTTTCCTTTTTATGGAAAAGAATGAAATAGGACATACACACTTTTGTGGTTGAATGTGATATTTTCCAATGCCACAAAGAAGAAAATGTGAAAACTCTAGGCGCACTACAACCTCTCCCTATTCTACTTGTTGTATGGGCAAATATCTCTATGGAACGCATTGTCGAATTACCCAAATACGAAAATAAATTAGTCATCATGGTTGTGGCTGATAGACTTTCCAAATATTGTCATTTATGTCCCCTCTAACAACCATATAAAGCTTCCACAGTGGCTCAATTTTTCGTGGAAAATATATCTAAACTACATGGTATGCCACTATCTATCATCTCAGAATGTGATCCAAATTTCACAAGTAACTTTTGGAAATAATTGTTTAGGATACATGGAACCCAATTTCATCTCAAACACTACCTATGATCCCTGGAATGATGGCTAAATTGAAGCTATCAACAAGTTCTTGGAAGCATGTTTGAGGTTCTTTGAATTAGAACGATAACCTAAATGGGTTCCACGGTTACCCCTCATTCAATGTTGGTACATTATAACTTAACATGGTGCCACTCATATGACTCCCTTTGATGCGGTCTATGGTCGAAATCCCCCCTCAGAATGATCTTACCTTCCAAGTGTGTTCATGGTATAGGAGGTTGACAATACCCTTATAGATTAGGTTGAGATTCTACACACTCTCAAAGACAATTTTGTCATGGATCATAATCGAATGAAGCAATATGATGATCAACATTGTTTCGAATGCCATTTCTCTAAAGGGGATCATGTGTTTCTTCATTTACAACAATATAAGAAAAAATCCCTCAAAGAATACCATTATCAGAAACTTTCTCCAAAGTTTTATGGCCCCTATACAATCATAAATCACATCGGGCAAGTGTCTTACAAATTAGCACTTCCAAATCACTCTAAGATCCATCCAAGTTCTTATGTATCATGCTTGAAGAGAGTGATTGGATCCAATATGTTCAAACTATTCTCCCTAAATTAGATGAAAAATATTCCATTTGGTTGTATCCATACGCAATCCTATACTAGTGTGAATGTCAACTCCCCCAGCACACCATTAAGAAAGTTTTAAAATATTGGAGAGATAAATATCCTGAGGATGTCACATGGAATCCAATCACCATTCTCTATCAATTCCCACATATCAATACTTGAGGACAATGATATTTTTTAAGGGGGGGTGTATGTTAGTATCCTAACCTCCTTAACCCCTAAAGTAGATAGAATACTATGTATTTTTATTTAGTAAAGGTCATCATTATTAAATAAGGCCTATGTAATAATGTGAACACAACTATTGTAGGAAGGTTTACTAGAAGGTTCCACCTACTAGAAAGTTCCTTCTCTAGAATGATCTTAACAAGATAGAAGTAGTATATATAGAGGTATAAAGCATTGTAAAATATCTCATCTGGAATCATTTGTAATTAAATCGCTTCTCTATTGTAGGTTTCCCCCTCGAAGAGGCAAGTGAACATTGCTTCGAGATTAATAAATATATCATATTTTCACCCATATTTTTATTGTTCTCATTGTTTTGGTTCTTTCTGCTAAATATTTTGATAATATTTTTTATTTTTCTCTGATTATTTCTATTTGGTTCCTTATACACAACAATATATTCTCACATACTAATCCAGACATATGCACAAGGATTTAATATAAAAATACGAACTCTTTTATTCATTTGTGTAGAGAATAAATTATAATGGATCCATGGCCACATATCAGTGTACAAAGTTCATTGGGTTGTCTGGCCAAAGACCATGGAAACCTCAACCATTACCTCTATCACCTTCCTCTCAATAGCTTCTCCTCCTCTTCTTCAAGCCTCTTTTTTTCTATATACTATCTTATTCTCACTTCATTCATGTTGTATTTATTTATCTTCAAGAAACAATTCATCTTTAGCTTCCAAATGGTCGTCTCATGCACTTTCATTTCCATCTTTTCCCCTTTCATTTCTATATATTCTTCTTGTGAAATGAGACCTTCCAGCTTCCACTCTACATTGCACTCATTTTTCAGCATGTCCTTGAAAAACCTTCTACACATATGAACAAATTCCCTCTTAACCTTGAACATGCATGGTTTAATTAGCACAACCATTATTATGCCCATTGGTTCTTTCAACTTCGTATTATGATGGAGAGATGTGTAATTCCTTACGTTCTCAGCATCGAGTTGACACATGGAACTTAGAAAAATATTAGTAAAAAAAATAATATTTCAATGTTGACCATTAATAAAATATTTTAAATTTACACACGCAGACACATAGATATAGATATAGATATCGGGGGGGTTGGAGTGACTGGAACTGTAAAGGTTCTACACACATGAATTAGTCTACGACAATTGTGTGCCTCTTCCCCATAGAGGATTCTAACCAGTAGGGGACACCTCGAGTATGTAGAAACCCTAGTTCGTAAAACCTTGTGGAACACAATGGCGGATGACGTGGTAGATTATGGGGAGGATTTCCTTGCAAAAGAAAATATATTATGTTATGATGTGGAATTTATCAACCTTTATCCTATACACAAGGTTTTTGATGCAAAAATTTGTGCAATAGGAATTCTACCTGCAAAAGATTGAAATGCATTATACTATTTCTAGTACTATATTATCTAGCTAGTAGGTGGGACCCCTTAGAGAACAACATTAAGTTGATTTCTCTCCTTGTTTTCTTTTAGAAAGAAATGTGACTTGCAAACAATTGGTTAAATTAAAATACAATTTGGTATTTTATCCTTTACATATGCATGAATGGTTTCTTCGTCAACGATTTACGAGACTCCTTATCCTCATGTTGCATTAAACACATTGTCACCATGATTGGAAGAAACAAAAAGAAAGTGATAGGCCTTTCACACCAGAATTATGAAACTTAGAGTTAAATTCATTTATGTTATGGGTATCATACTTCGCGTTGCTCGATTGGACATAAGATGATGTGGATGATACATAAGAAGTGATAATTTTAAATAATTATGAGTGTGGTATATTTATTTAATATAGTTATGGGCTCAACGCATAGTACCAAGGCTCAATTTGGAATCCGAGATGGAAAGTAAGTTCTTTCCACCATGTAAGTGTTGGTTGGTTGTTGACAAAAGTTGGTGAATATTGATAAATGTTGAGGCAATGTGAGAGTTAATGCACTCTCGTTGGTTTTCCCTCCTAAGGATACCACCATTCATATTGTGTCTAAGTATATGGTGGTTGTATAACAATATTGGGCCTATCTCTCGTGGTTATTTAGCTTACTTCAATAGGTATGGGAATTTTTCACTTCTCTGGCATCAATGGATTGCTTTGTTCTGATAAATTTTGAAAATTGGCTCAATGTTGTTTGCATGCAGTGTGTTTGTTATGAGAATGAGTCTCTGATGGATTTTTAAATGTTGTGGATGGATAATTGTGTTTTTAAAGTTGATACAAATGAATAGGATCACTAGGGAGAAATATTGACCTGGTTTTTTCATTTTTATAGTTGAGTTTAAAAGGAATACGAGATTTTGAATAAGGAAAGAGTTTCATTATAGTTGTTTTCAATTGGGTATTCATGGATATGGCTTGTTTTAGGCACTGTGGGTTCTTTGTTATGACTGTGGATTATATCCTTTAAAAAAATCAAATATAAATTTGCAGCATGTTGCCAACCTTCTATTTTTTACTATCTATGTATATTTTCTAGAATAAATGTGATTTATTTTTAAAAAGACTCACTGTAATACAAGTTTAGTTTGTTGTTGGAGCATATGGGTGTGTTCCAGATACTTTATCTCACATACATTTCACTCTTATTGGTCAAATGCACTAGCATATTTTGAGTTATAGTGTTATGGTTGTAAGGAAATTTGAAACTTAGGGTTTCGACTTACACTCCTATCTCAGTTTGTTTTGGAATTCAATAATATGTTTTTATAAATTAAAATATATAACCCTACCTTCAATCTCCATGAACTTATCAGTATTTTGAATTTCATGTTGGAAGTGTTGGATGGAAGTGATAAACTTGTGTGTGAAGTCAACTTCATATTTTGTGTTGATATTTGGTTGGCATATTGGCTTCAAGTCTTGCTTTTTAAAATAATTTCAAAGGGAAGCTACTCTTTTAAAACATAGTTTTGCAGTTGAAAATATATATGGAAAATATATGGGAATAATTCTTGCGCCCTGGAATGGATTCATTCTATTACTTTGGTCACATTATTTTAAAGAAAATAGGGTTCAAAGGGATAATTTTGAAAATTTTAATATGGTTCTCTCTATAGGAAATTATAAAAAGAGTTTTCAAACTGTTGTTGATATATTTTGTTACTAAAATTAACTCTCAAGAATACAAAGGACAAATACAAAGTTTGTTTATGAGGTTGGAATTGATCATATGTGCCAATGTTTGATGGATGATATTTTTATGTGGAAAGAACAATGACCATTATCACTTCCCTCCATAATTTCATTTTACGCAAATTATAAAGCTCTAATTTTTTACCAAATTCATTTCATTTTTCCATGTTTTGTTCCAAAAGAAATATGATTTTATAGAAACTTTGTAATTGGAAAAAGAAGTTTTGCATTAGAACAATGAGCATTATTAACAATAATTATAGTTGAGTATGAAGATGGCGTGATGATTTAAATGGATTGATTAAGAATGAGTTTTATTTAGAACAATAATCGTTTATTTCCTTTTTATAAATAACATGTTTCGTTCATTATAAATCCAAATCACATTCCATAATTTCATTGAATATCCTTGTTCTAGGTAATGACAATTGTGGATTTTAATTGACAGAATGAATATGATTATTGTATACAGAGAAATGGATTAATGGAATGCATGATTGTGTGTTAAATCATGAGAGCCAATGTTTTGAGTTTATCTTTAGAAAAAGTTAATTGATGGTTTATTAGTATTTCTTGTTCTATATTCCGATCTAAGTTTTCTTGTAGACAATGAGTTTCTTCAATAGAGGTAGAAATGGCAGAGGCAGGGGCGGAAATAATTTATGGAAAAGGGGTAATAGGAGGCCCAAATTTTCCATTTACATTGATGCTGACCTGCAAGAGTTAAATCAATTATTTCAAGATGGGTTTTTCAACCTAGTGGTTCAAGGGGTATTCTAGCCACATCCTAGATCACAGATACCCCCATTCCAACCTCATCAAAATCTCTCAGGTGTTCATATTCCACTTCATGTCTCACTCCATCCAAAAGTCTTTGTCGACGATGGTTGGTAAGACATTTTCAACCAACCTGTAGCCCATCATCATGGTTTTCCTATCGTTTCATTACCATTGCCTCATCCACCTCCATATAAACAGCATGCCCAACAAGTTGATCATATTGCATCTTCTTCTCAGTCCTCACATGCCAGTAAAAAACTGAAGACAACCATACCAAAACCTTTGACGAGCAAAGGTAAAAAAGTGCGCATTCATGACAATCCCTCTAGTGTCCCCTACAAGTTAATTACCTCTCATTCCCAAAAGAATAATGAACAGTCTCCAACTCTCAGTGAAGTTAAGCCTTGTGTGTCCAATCAACTAAGCAATGATAATATCAACTCTACAAACAGAGAAAAAAAGGAAGCAAACAGTGAGAAAAAAACATATTGCTTCTCATAGTAAATATGGCTTTTGATTATTATTGAACAATTTGTTATGTTTGGGTTATTTTTAGAGAACATGATACTATAATCTTCATTTTTGGACAACCAGTCTTATTTATTTTTATGGTGGAAAAATAAATTGATGTGTGTGTGTGTGTGTGTGTGTGTGTGTGTGTGTGTGTGTGTGAATAATTTTGGGGAGACACAAAGGAATATTCAAGTGATTTTTCATGTGTATATTTATCAGGTGGCATGGATTATTTTAAAAATAAATTATGGAGTAACAAGGAGGGAATCAAACTTAAAAATATTTTAAGAGATTAAAGGTGTCCCGCCTATTAGTTATTATTTAATGAACCCTTATTATTATTATTATTATTATTATTATTATTATTATTTGTCCATAGCTAATATTTAGTCTATTATGACTTAACTAATGGTAGATTGAAACTACCACAAATTGTTTTGAGGAAGATAAAGGTTGATCAAAGGAAGGGACAAAGGAGAGAACAAGGAAGAATTTTTTGATATAGGGTATGCTCTTATTCTTGTGAGATTACTTACTTTCATTCATTATAATTTATCTTGGAGTCTTAACCCTCTTGTTGACTGTGTTGGGTTAATGTTTTGATTATTTTATTTTGATAATAAAATCCTTTTCGCATGCGATATTACATATGTTATGCTTCATATTAGCCATTTTGAAGGATTCTCAAAGGTTTATATATCAATTCACCATGAATTCACATCAAGTATGTATAATTGGTGTTTTTGTAATGGTTTTGTGATCAATTCAGCTTAGTTCGATGTTTATGAAGATCTAATGCATGGTTTGCTTGCAACAACGCAAAATTGCGGTCCAGTCCTCCATCCAGTACCTCGTCTGGCACTCAGTTCAAAAATTGACTCGACACTCCATCTAGAACGTGATTCGGCACTTATAGCGCATTGAAATTGGCAATTGGTACATTGGCGGCCTTTTGTTCCCCCTCATGGCCTCCAACTATAGAGCTCGACACACCTTGGATTGGGCAGTTGTAGTGATCACTGAGTCACTCATGAAACTACCAGAAGATGTTGATGTTAGAACTCATTTAATAAGTTTACTCTTTTTAGAGGAGGTCGACCCTTCTAGTGGTCAACATCTCAAGTTGTAATCATCTATAAATACCACTACATGTGGCACAACTGAAGATAATAATTTTATTTTTTAATACAGACATTATCTTCGACTTTGTTCCATACTTTGTTTTCATGATTAATGACAGTATTGTGTTAATTTATCACCTATGTTTTCCTATTGGAGTGTAGCCACGACCTTCTGGGGGGGCCACCGGTGGTATGGGTGACTGTGTATATCATTATATATTTTGTGTTCATCTTGTTGCTTATTTAGAATTCGAAATTGTCTCTTTACTACATGTATCCCTCATTTTTAATTGTTGTGTGTATATGTCAATTATAAGTTGTTAATCCAATTTGTTTTCCTTAATTGTATATTGCTTGATTGAACTGTGTAGATCATAGAAGGATGCCCATGGTTATGTGTTATTTGCAGGTTGCGGGAGCTGGTTAATTGTAGTGTTGTGTCTCTTTCCTTCTTAGCTATAAGTTACCCTGCATGATACTAACTTAGATAGGTTTATTTAAGTCTTGATTAAATTACTTTATTTTAGATTGGTTCTTTTGACAGAGCATTAGTTTAAGATTGGTTTATCATAGTTTTGACAGATTCATTGTTTTAAGATTTGATAATTTTAACATATATAGGTTCAAATGTCATTTCAATTGTTCTATGTAGGTCGATTTTGTCTATTGATTTTTCTTTAGCATGATAGGATAGAAATAGATTTTGGATTATGATTTATAAAATAATTTTGGTTAATTTTGAAATATGATTTTTAATGATAGAATTAGTTCAGCTTAGATCATGAAATATCAGTTATGAATTTGAATTGTAATTTCTAGTTGGCATTGATCAAGAATTAGAAGTTTGCATAGAGTGAATTTGAATTAGGATTTTCAATTATGATTTTATGAGTTTATAGATTTGCTTGAGGTAGCGAGTTTGAATAGAGTGATTTTAATCGTTGATGATTGATGTATAAAGTTTAGAGATCATGTGGATTTCAGAAATACTTAGTGTTGCTTCTATGATGGCAAAACTTTCCTTAGATTGCCTTATTAATACTTTCTATTTCTCTGTAGAAGTCAGCATTGAATTAATTCCTCGTGAACTATCACTAACAGTTAGATGCCATCGTCATGTTATTCGACACCAAAGACACAATCATCACCTTTGAATATTTTCCTTCTTTTTACTGCAAGCTAGAAACAGTTTTGATCAATTAGAATTTGAGTATAGTCATAACACTTTTACTTTTTATTAAGTAGATTAAAATTTATTCTTTGCAAAATAGAAATAGCTATGAGTTCTTTTTAAGAATATACTTCACTTGTCAAAATAGTTTTGATAGATTAGTTGTTTACTTTCTTACTTGCTCAGAGATAGATAGATCAAATAACTCAGAAATAGCTTACTTGTTGTTTCTTACTTAAAAAGAGATTGAATAGATTAACTAGCTTTAAAATAGATTGCTTGGTATTTGCTTATTTAGAAATAGTCCATAAATTCATTGTTTGAAGTTGCTTAGGGTAAATATTCCATAATTCTAGAATTGCTTAAAGCTCATTCATTGAAGGTTCCTTTACATAGAATTTGTTGATTAACTAAAATTGAAAAATCATCTCTTTAGAAAGTAGATTGAGAGAATGTTGATCCATAGGGTAGATCATCTGCTTAGTTAGAAAATCCTTCCTGCCTTGGCTCATATAGTGCCACAAATCTAAGTTTACTTACCTCGAGTTGACAATTTAATTAAGGGAATTATTACATATAGAATACCCATCATTTTTGGCGTCATTGTCAGGGAGTTGTATTAAGGTAGGAAATAGTTAGGAAGTAGATCATTCTGAACCTTAGCATTAGTTTGGTGGTGGGGGAACTTTAATATGATAAGTAAGAACATGTGCATATATTATAGAAGGTTCCCCCAAACCCAATGGTAGTTTTTCTTTTTATTTTCTTTCATGGACAAACCTAGGGACCCAAAGGGAAGATACATTAAAACCAAATCAAAACTTCTGATCAAAGTTCCTTCTAACATTTTTGGAGTAAGGAACACTCCACCCATAAACTCCATGGATCAATATTGAAAAATAGGGGTTAGCTCAACCCAAAGAGATAAAGAAGTCTCTGAAGAGACCAAAACTGGGAGCACTATAGAGTAGAAAATTGAGACATCAATAGTAGTGGGACAGGAGGAAAGACCACTTGGGACTTCATCAGAACCAACCAACACAAGATTTTCTTTTTCACCACCATTAGGGGATCTAAATTTGTAGATATCATTAACCCTGAACATGTGAATACTCTTTTTGGCAGTTCAACCAATATAATTATTTCCCAACTTGAAATAGAAACTTTGGCACCAATAGTTTCAACCGGCTCGAGTAAAGTCTCAGACATCCAAACAATGGATAAATCTTCCCATCAAAGGGATACCTTTCCTGGAAAAGAACCTTGGGATACGTTTTTATCTTCAAGGATAAAACCATTTAGGTACTCTCTCTTTGGAAACCAAAGCAGTATGAATGATCAGGAGGTTTGCAACCATGTAATACATGATGAGGGAGAAGAATTTGGAGACCAAAAGAAACCACCTTCGGGTTTCCAATTTTGGATACCAAACAGAATGTCAACATGAAGAACATTCCACTCTCGGCACTTCCCACCTTTTACGGTAAAATTAGTGAAGACATAGATGTTTGTTTTTTAATAAGCAAGGTTAAGCATGAATTTCATTCCAGTTTTATCATTTAACCATAACCACTAATGTTGCAACAACCAAGATCACAAGAAGAAGCACCATGCACAAGAACACAAGAAGTATCCTGGGAAACCCTTCTCAACAAGGGAAGAAAACCAATCCAAATCCTTTTCTATATTCTTCAAGAGAAATACCTTCGCCACCAAGAAAACCTAGCACACAAGAGGGTGCACAAACCCTAGAAGACTAGCACCCAAGAGAGGTGCGCACTTTTACCAAGAAGGTGTACTTGCTGAAATTTCCAAACTCACATGAAATATATGATTCCTCAACGGGGAATTTATCTTTACTTATACTAACCTGAACCTGACAACAAAAGTGTCTATTGGCACAATAGGGTTGACCTCTCTAAGTCATATTATAATTAATATTAACCAAATTAATTATCTTTTACATTTATTACTAATCACATTAAGGTGGGGCCGACATGTACCCTTTACATTACAATTAGGGTTATATGCAAGTCTGACTCTTGAACAATATAGCAAGGGATATGATACACCCACTAGTGCTCATCCACTAGGGGAATATTCATAGGTATGTCCATATCTATGGCTCATTGCATTACACAAAAGAACCAATTCTTCACACATTCACCCGTGCTCATCCACAGGCACACCTGCTCAACAGATCTTCTTCTGCACTGCATCACCTAGGAGAGTCATCTGGATTTTCTTGTCAACTTTTCTTCTCAGAGAAGGCTAACACATCATCTTCATTTATATTCTCATGATGATACACCCAACACTTTGGGATTTCACACATTCACCTCGTGCTCAGCCACAGGCACGCCCAACTTAGTAGATCGCCTTTCCCATAGGATAATCATCTGTAGTTTATCAACTCTCTGAATGGAGGAGGTCATCTCTACGTTCTAGCTCTGTCTCATATAGAAACCATGTACCCTTCTTAGGGGATTTCTCTTAGGATTGTAAGCTGGAGAAAGTCTCACATAACTGCAATGATCCACATCTCATAGGTTTGTAAGCTAGAGAATGTCTCGCATAGCTTCAATCATCAACACTCCCTGTCAGTTAGGGAGGCATTATTCATCATGTCAAGTCTCACATAAATGTACTCTAAATTTTTCTTGGATGGAGTCATCAAGACTCCCTCTTAAATAGGAAGGCATTCTTCACCAAGTTGGTTTGGTGAATATGTCTTCAATATCCTCGTGTGTAGGAAGGTACTACATGTGTACGATTTTCCTTTGCATCATATCTCTTATATAAGGATATTTCATCTCATCATGTTTCTATCCATCAGGAAACACTAGGTTCTCAAGGATATTTACACACAGCTCTTGGTTATCATCATAGGATCCATCTCATGGTCAAGTAAATATGTCAGAATCTTGTGAAGCCACATTGTTTCTCACACTCGATGATATATACTCTGCCTCTGTGGTACTCAAGGCCATAGAGTTTTGTTTCCTACTACATCAAGAAACCATGGAAAACTTCATGGTAGAACATCAACTGAATGTGTTCTTCTGGTCCACTGTAATTTATGTTCAATATGAATCGACATGTCTTGCAAACTCAATTTCACACTGGAGGCATATCTCAGGCCATATCCAGCTGTGCCTCGTATATATCTCAATACATGTTTTGTTGTTGTCTAGTGATTCTGTCTCGGTTGACTCATGAAATGACTAAGCACATTCACTGCATGGCATGAATCAAGTTTGGTTTTAACCAGATACATCAGTGATCCAATCAGTTGTGGATCAGTCTCGTCTGAATCATCATCAATCTTCTTTTCTAAATCCATCACGGTAGATTTTTCATTCTGTAATATAGAACTTCTTTAATATTTTCACTGTATATTTTCCTTGACTGGAGAAAACCTCATCAGTCCTTTGTCATAATTCTTGTCCTAAGAAGTAGTGCATAATACTCAGATTCTTCATCTCGAATTCAGAAGTCAAGGATTACCTATATCCAACAACAAGGCTTTTTGAATAAGTTATCAAAATCAATATCTTTTCACCATTATTGTAATGATATAGGTTTGGATCAACAATCACTCTTGCTGAAATCCAAACTCATCAAGAAAGTATCTATTATATATAGTTTCCAACTCATGGATGGTAGTACGGATGGAAATGTATCATTTTTACTGGATCAAGTGTCTCATCATGGAAAACTACCTCTTTTTGTGAGAAACCTCTAGCTATAGATCTCGTTTTGTATTTCTCGACACTTCCATGAGTTGCATGCTTGATCTTATAGATCCACTTGGAAGTTACCATGGACTTCCCTTCCGGTCCCTGAATAATATCTTATACATCATTCTTTAAGATATACTGGTATTCTTCTATTATGGCATCTTGTCATACCTGTTCTCTTGTTGCTTCTCTAAGAAAATAAGTCTCAACATCAATGAAGTGGCTCATCACTGAAGGATAGCTCGAAAATATCTTTTTCTTTCTCGGGATGTGCTTTGAGAGGCTTGTATGTTTCTCTGCCTCTTGCAAAGTGAGTCTAGGTAGGACTTTTATGGCCTACTACAATATCTCTGAACATATCAACTAGAGCAACTAGAGAAACTAGAATAATGTTTGTCTCCCTCTGAACTACTAAAGGGGGACAAGGCATTGTCTCTCTGTCAATCTCCATCTGAGATTCTTTGGATCTTTGAAAAGCTATCTCTTCTCCAAGGACAACATCTTTGTTTGTCTCAATCTATCTTTGACCAGGAATTTTGATCTAGAATGTCTTTGAATATTCCATGTATCCTTTCTTTCTAAAAGATATATCTTGGACTTCTTCTCTTTGGGTACATGAAAATACATTGGGCACCCAAATATCCTGAAGTGTTCCATCTCAGGCTTCACTCCGATCAAGGCTTCTTTGGGAGTTATGTTTTTCAAATTCTGGTGAAGAATCTTGTTCTGAACATATATTGTGTCATGCATGCTTATGCTCATAGAATCATAGAAATATTCTGATCACGTATTATTGTATCAGTTTCTCCAATGATGGTTCTATTCTTCCTCTTTCTCAAATAGTTTTGACTCCCTCTAAGTCAAGTGGCTTCCTCTGAAGGATAAACATCTTCCTTTGTTTTTTAACCTATCTGGAACAAGAAAAAAAGAGGAACCAAAACAAGAATATCTCCTAAAGGAGAATAATGAGTGCATCTCTAGAATTTAAAACAATTTAAGGATTGTTGTCATAGCTACCACACCTACTTGTAATGTAGAAAAATTTAGAAATATAGGTTAGAGGAATCACAATTTCAACAATCAAACCTGGATTCTTCACTTTGAGTGTGTTGTTCCTTTGAATGTACGGATATCCCTCTGGATCCATGAATTCAGCAAAATTTTTCATCGTCCTATAATTACCCTCATGGCAATCATACAAATAATATATATATATATATATATAAGTGCATACTTGAGGGTGTTGATATGATTTCTTGAATGGCACATGGTTGATATCTGTCCTCTGACATCTTCATGAAGGAGGTATGTCATAGTGACACCTTTTTGTATCACCCACAATACGTCTTCCTTTGAAGTCTTTGTCTTTTAGGAACTCAAATTTTCTTGATCCATCAAGCTTATCTTCCATCATAGTTTTATTTATCATAATTTTAGATTCTTCATAACCCTTTGTCAACTGGGATAGAAAACCTAATGGCTAGGCTAGGCTAGCACTTTTAGTTTTTATTGGACTTATTAATTCCAACAATAATCCTTTGAAATATAGGAGAACACTGGTGAGATGAAGAGATCCTTCAATGAGTTGCAGAAACCCTAATACTGAAATTTCTGCAGAAATTAGCGAAACCCTAGAAACACTAGGGCCAAAATTTCAAAATACTTAGAATTCCGATCTGAAGCTTGTTGGAGGTGCGCTGAAAGAGGTTGTACATTCCTACGCCATTTTTATCCCCAACATCCAAGTGCCAAGTGTTGGAAACCTCTAGAAGAGTAGGTTGTATGGATTTTCTAGGAACCCTAAGAGGGTCATACAATTTTTGCAGAAGAGAGAGAGGATGGTTGAAAGTTGTTTGTGAAATGGGTTCTTCAAGACCTATGCTCTGATACCATGTTGATTTATAAATAAGAAAGGTTAAGCATTAATTTCATTCAATTTGTATCATTTAACCATAACCATTAATGTTGCAGCAACCAAGATCACAAGAAGAAGCACCATGCACAAGAACACAAGAAGTATCATGGGAAACCCTTATCAACAATGGAAGAAAACCCAGCCAAATCCTTCGCTATATTTTTCAAGATAAATACCTTCACCACCAAGAAAACCTAGCACACAAGAGGGTGCACAAACCCTATAATACTAGCACCCAAGAGAGGTGTGCACTTTTCCCAAGAAGGTGTACTTGCTGAAATTTCCAAACTCACATGAAAGATATGATTCCTCAATGGGGAATTTATATTTACTTATACTAAGTTGAACCTGTCAATAGAAGTGTCTATTGTCTCAATAGGGCCGGCCTCTATAAGTCATATTATAATTAATATTAACCAGATTAATTATCTTTTACATGTATTACTAATCACATTAAGGTGGGGCCGACCTATACCGTTTACATTACAATTAGGGTTATAGGAAGGTCTGACTCTTGAACAATATAGAAAGGGATGTGATACACCCACTAATATTCATCCACTAGGGGCACACCCATAGGGATGTCCATATCTATGGCTCACTGCATTACACAGAAGAACCAGTTCTTCACACATTCACCTATGCTCATCCATAGGCACATCCACTCAACAGATCTTCTTCCACACTGCATCACACAGAAGAGGCATTTGTAGTTTCTCGTCAACTCTGTTGCTCATAGGAGTCTAATACATCATTTGAATTTCTATTCTCATAACGATGCACCCAACACTTTGTGATTTCACATTGTTGTTGGATAAATCGGTAAATGCAGACATAAACTAATCTCCCTAGATCCACCTATATCTAGAACAAAACAAGATAGAACATGGTGCTTTCCCTAGGCTCTAATCATCGAATTTACTACCAAAAAAAAGATGAGAGACATACCTTTAAGTGTCGCTTCTGTTGGCAAATGTTTAACAGATAGCGTATGCTTGTCATTGATGGCAAGTACAACAGTGAAGATGGCAGGATCAGAATGTACATCGATGGACAAACAGGAACAACGTAGGCTCAGG
>JZKD02S1834561.1:121569-177473 GCA_000966675.3 Picea glauca | reverse complement strand
TGCTCATATGTATGATAATGTAAAGAATGTAACTATTACTTATCATATAAAGAAAAAGAGGTTTTTACCCTGTATGGGTTTCCTCAGGAAATATCTGTCGCTGTGTTTCTCATATATGTGACTGATGTTGAATGTGCCATTGTTTATTTCCCTGCGTTATTGTGATCATCATTTAGTGTTTCAACAAAGATTTTAAAAGAAGCATAATTGTTTAAGCTCAGGTACAACTGATTCACCCCCCCTCTCAGTTGTCCAACAACTTCCTTATTTCTTTGTTTTTCCTGTTTTGCTTCGGTGATCTTGTGATATTGATCCCGTAGTGAGACACAAAACAACCAAAGTGAAAGTAGTAGAATTATATTCAATGACAACCTATGCATATGATCAAGGAATTATGCAATAAAATAAAGATAATTCTATGGGAAAGAAGCATGCCACTGTATTATATTAATAATAAGAAGAGAGATTACAACCAGATGCCTTGATGTCATAAGGTTCCTTCCAATGATTCCTTTCTTCCCACACACTTCTTGCTCCAAGGATTCTGAGACCATGGATCTGATAGCTACTCACAATCTATCTTGACAAAGCAAATCTCAAAGCCAATCTAACCAAGCTAACAATCTCAAGCCAATATCAACTCAATCAAGATCAAGCTAACTTTCTCCATGAGATCTCCTCTCCTTTTATAAGATGAAGAGGATAAGGTGAGGAGGTTAGGATAATACCACTAAATCATGAAAGCGAATAATATCCAAACCATTCAGAGGCCACCTCACCATAGAAGATTCTCCTTCTAGAAGAATCAAGAATATGCCCTTTTTTCCCATGTAAGAAGCCCGCTGCACCCCAGCTATAGAGAAACCTGCAAAAACTCCGCACCCTAGCTATAGAGAAAGGTGTGGAAATCAGTCATTTCCTCAACCTGCATATATAGAAACCTACATAAATCCTCCAAAATAGGGGTTTTACAAAGGAAAACCCAATTTCTTCTCTCAGGTAAAGTTCTTCTCCCTTGTTTCTTCGGGAATTCAAGCCACTGACCCCTTATTAAGGAAACAGATAGGTTTACATCATAACGATCATAGTGGTGATGGAAATAATTTGTAACAGAGAGCCCCCCAAAGTATGAAGTTAGAACAGAGTGATAGCTGAAATACTTTGTCGAGTGTGTGTAGGGAACAAGAAACCGTCAGTCGGAAACCTGCCAAAAAACAAGGAAATATAGTACAATAATATATCATCACTGATGTAGGCATTCCCATAATTAGAATACTAATGACTCAAAGCATAAATTACGACATGCAAATATCCATGTCAAGTAATACAGGTCATGGTCACCAAACATACACTGTGGATCCATGCCATTATGACTCAAACATGAACATAGCTACCAAAAATACATTGTGGATCTATGTGTTAAAGACTCAAATTTGAACATATCCATGAGACATACAATGTGTATCTATGCAATAGTACAAACTGAATATACTCCAATGCAACCTGAATCTGTGAGAAAAGATTCAGGGTCTTCATCTCCGCCACTCTATAGTACGAATATAACCATGCGAATACATGTGTTGAAGTCGAACATGGTAGAAACCACTTGATCACCGGTCATTAGTGAATACCATTAACAAGTGTGAGACAAATCACCATTAATGTCAATGACTCCCAAGGAACTCTAGTACAATACAACGGGTGTGAATTAATGAGTTGAAGTCAAACACTTGGTGGAATCTCCCAATCAGGGGTCAATAATGAAAACCCATTGTCTAAAGTGAGGAAACCTGCCATTGAGGCATGCAAGTCCCAAGGTACCAATTAGTTTCTAAGTCTAATTCCTAGATAATGAGTTGAAATCGATAGGAAAAGACTTGTCACAGGAGGGCCTTAATGTATCCCCCATCAATGACATGAAACGGGTAACAATATTTGAAGTATATAAGAGTAAATAGTAACTTAGGAATGACACAGGGATGTCTGATGCAATAGAAGGCTTAAGGACTGCAGAAATGGTCGATGCAATAGAAGGATTTATGGGTTGAACTTCTATTTGAACATATTGATGACACAACAACTGTCTTGGAAACATTGACTCAACAACAGGGATCACAAACTGATTTGTAATCTTATAAAGGAGTATGATCAAGAGACAAGTGGATTTTCCCAACCTAGACACAAATCAAGTGAAAGGGTGTCATGTTCAAAGGTGACTCTTCCATGGAATACAGGTTTAGACACATTTCTTTCCCTATTTTTTCCCCACCATTACTGGCGAGTACCTTGTTATTTTTATGCAAGCTTGAGGAGGATAAGATATGCTTGTAATGTAAGATCATCCTTCGGAGTATGTTTAACGAACCCTAAGAAGGAGTGGTTCGATCCCATATGGGTCTGTCAATGTTTTTTTAACAACTCCAAAGAAAGAAAACTCAGGGGTTTTTCATGTTTAGAGAGTCTGAAAAACACTTAAAGAGAACTCTCTCGGTTTCTTTTTCGTAAAGTAGTCTGATGAGACTGAAAACGAGATAAACTATAGCTCAACAAAATTTTTCTTCAAATACTTTAACAAGCATGAAAAGAACAAGGTCGCTTGACAATCTTTTCATGTTTAGAGAGACTGAAAAGAGCTTAAAGGTGGCTCCAGGTGGTTCCTTTTTCGTGTAACCTTTACAAGTCTGAAAAAGTGATAAAAATTTACTCGGTTACATTATCATCAATTTACGAGCATGAGAAAGAACTAATACTAAGCTCGGTAACTTATTCTCATGTATTTACGAGCATGAGAAATAACAAAGACTAAGCTCATGATTGTTTTGATTTTTACGCAAGCTTTAAAACAAAACAAAAATATGCCTGGGATAGATTTTATTTTTACACAAGCTTAAAAACTAACCAAAACTATGCTTGGACCTGGTTTTATTTTTTTACACAAGCTTGAACCAAAGGAAACTATGCTTGAGGTAGGTGGTTTCATTTTTACACAAGCTTGAACAAGAAAAACTATGCTTGTGACTTCCCAACACATAATCCAGGGATGGTTGGTACTTAGCCCCCAGCTTAAGAAGCCAGCGGTTTAACTTCAACATGAAGTCCAGAGGCTGGAATCATTGCCCCCCAAGCTTCATTTCATCCAACTTCAATGGTGGGTGAAAAAGAATCTTCAAATACTAGACGAAGGACTTGACTCAACAGAGAGGGGGAAGTTGTTTAATTTTTTAACAAGCTTGACAAAGGAGAAGAACTATGCTCGAGAATCCAGGTCTAGTCCCTAGAACTTTGTTTCATTTTTTAACATGCTTGACACAGAAACAAGAACGATGCTCATAACCTTTATTTCATTTTTTAACGAGGTTTCTACAAGGACGCAAAAACTATCCTTGTGACTGGTTTCATTTTTAAACGAGCTTGAAATGAGAAAACCATGCTCAAATCTAGTTTCATTTTTTAATGAGCTTGAAATCAGAAAAACATGCTCAAAGTTGGTTTCATTTTTTAATGAGATTGAAATCATAAAATCATGCTCAAAGTTGGTTTCATTTTTTAACGAGCTTGAAATCAGAAAATCATTCTCAAAGCTCTTCTTGATCATAAATTCCAAGAGGACAATGCTCTAGAAGGACACCATGTCAAGGGACAAAAATCGGTCATGGCTTCCAAGAGATATTTGTTTGACGGAAGAAACATACTTTGGAAGGAACACATGTCGAGGGTTGTGAGAGGGGCAAGGAGGTCAGGCTCCAATAGCCCTACCAAAGAGGTCACCATGTCAACTACTAGATCCAAGTCATTTCCATTGGTATTGGAAGGCATGGGAGACAACACCACATAATTTACCTATGGCAGGGGTGATAGTGTATGCATATAAGAACCACAAAGGGAGGTAATCCAATCAAGACCAATGAATGAAAGTTGATCAAAGTCACAATTCTTCCATCGTGAGGGAAAGATAACACACGAAAAAGAGTGGACACAATAGCTTTCATGGCATAGACATAATCCCACCCAAGGAGTAAAGTGAAATCCAAGGGGTCTTGGACTACCATGACATCAATAAAGATAGTTTTCCCTCCCAAAGTTACAAAAAACTGAGGAAGGGCCCCTAAAGGTTGACTGGTTCTTCTGTTGAAAGCTAACAGACTCTGCGTAACTGGCGCAAGCTGAGGACAACCCAAAGCTTGCCAAGCAAGAGAAGACAAAATACTAATGGATGCACCTTCATCTATCAGCATCTGAGGAATGTCTCAACCACAAACCTGTACTGTAATATAGAAAGGAATGTGAGAGGGAAGACGAGGTCCAGTTAGCACACCCTAATTAAAAAGGATCATCTCATTACTTGGAGGGGGTTCCACAAGAGAAGGAGGAATGTCCCCTAGCAAGATAGATTTTGTTTCAATGAGAAAAACATGGATAGTATCGGGTTTAATATCGAGTGGGAGAGTAGGATCAAATGATGGTGAGATCAGATCAACCACCTAGGTTTCATTCTCCAAGGGGAGAATAGGGTCGACGGGTGGAACTGAATCAACCACTTGGGTGTCACTTTCTAACGGGAGAGTGGGATTGACCGAGGATGGGATCGAATCAACCACTTGGGTTTCCCTCTCTAACGGGAGAGTGGGATCGACCAAGGATGATATCGGATCGACCACGTTTTCAACTGGTTCAACTAAGGACGTGACCAGATTGACCACTTGATCAACCAGACTGAGCGATGAAAGGGATAGATTGATCATTCCATCAACTACAGGTGGGTTGAGAGTAATCTTGTGATAAGCAGCTGGAAGTTGAGGCTCTGAAATAGTCATGTCTTTCAGGAATTTCAAGGCTTATTCCATATGAGGGGAAAGATAAGTTATATGACACCCTTTGCATAACATACATGGGAACTTGGGTCTACTTTTCTTCTTCCCAACTATATCGTGACTAGTTGATGGGAGGTCATCAGCATGTTGTTCAGAGGCTAACGACATGGGTTGGTGAGGGTGTGTAGACCATGCTTCTATAACCTTGGATAGACCAGGGAAATCCTTAAGAAGATGGCTACCCTTACAAATCCTGCAAAGGTACTTGGGTTTACGGTTTATTTTGGTGTTCTTGGCATCATCAACACTCCCAACACAATCAACAGTAACTAGTTTCTTTCCAACACGTCTGGTAGTGGTTGGAAGTGTGGATCCTTGCTCATTTTTCTTCTTATTATTCTTCCTTTTCTTCTTCTTCTTATTCACTGAGTTACTAGCTTGAGAGATTTCACTCAGTGACGAAGATGAAATGGAAGAAAACCTTGCAAGTGAAGAAGGTGAAGAATATCTTACTGATGAAGAAGGCGAAGGATCAACATGAGGTTGATGTTCTTGGGGGGAAGTGCTTACAACCGAATCACTAACTGCATTCGGGATTACCTGAGTGGAAAAACACCATACCGACAATCCAATTGTAATATCTGGAAGGCTCAAAGTAGTGATGTGAGGAGGACCAATGTTTCTGTAAGAGGGACAAACAAAAGGTTCCCCTGGAGCATAGGTTCCTTCATTGGTAATTTTGGGAACTGATGTCATTAAAAATAAATATCCAACCTAGAATATTCTAGGGAAAACAAACAGAACACGCTAAAAATCTAGTAATCAAGCAAGGAAACAAAACCTTATCACAATGAGCACACTAGTTGGTGATGAAATCCAACGTTGCGGGAACAAAGTAAGAAGGGGTTGATATAGAGCGGGTGGAAAAGTTACGTTGATGACCTGCTTAACGGACTTACACCATGGTGCAAGCTCCCACACATAATCGTGGGTATAGCCTCCAAGGAGCTCAAGTGAGTTTGTCCAACATTGATTCCAGGTACTGTGAAGAATTTCCCCTACACAGTCACCTCATGTAAAGACCCTAAAGAGATCGGCCACTAAGGTTACCAAATACTACAGTGATGCCTGGGGAAACAGTCAACAGTCTAATCCATGTGCAAGGGCAGGGTATCTAGCCCGAAATAAACTTTAAAGGCTTCCACTCATCATTGTGGTTATACCTTCAAGCGACCCCCATAATACACGCAATCTCTACATTGAGACCAACAAAGCAGGGTGAGTAACCCTGTCAGTCTCAATGTGACCTCGTGGCTGACCCTTGTGTTAGAAAGGCTTCCCAGGACAAAATGTAATAAGTGGATTTTATAGCTCCATAACTCAAGATTCTATATTTGTTTGCAGCTTTGGAAAGTTATCTTTCACACCTATTCCAAAGCCCTACAACTAATCTAATGTAGGTTTGCTACGAGAAAAATATAAAAATGTCTAATCAATTTTTATAAGCGCTGTATTTTTAAGGCTTGTGTTACTCAAAAGGGAAATGGCATGGAAAATATGGTGTTTTGACCGACTCGAAAGTTATGCAAAGAGATGAAGATGCAATATTTTCATTTCAATGAAATCTATGCTACGAGAAGGAGAAAATATGTATCATTCCCATATGCACAATGTCCCAAAATTTTAAAACTCATCAATATCAATATTTTCAAGAAGTGAGACAAAGATACTATACACCAAGAATTTAAGACCAAAAATGCCAAGAATCATGCAATTTTTCTACTTCAAATGCAAGGATGCCCCAATCTAATATAAATCAAGAAATTACGATTTTTTGTTTCAAGGAGACACTAAAACCAATAGAAAATCACCTCAAAACAAAAACAACCCAAACTAAGTTTCTCTTATAACACGATTCATTCAGAAAAAGAAAAAGAAGGATTCTTTCACTAAACAATTCTAAAGAAAAGACAATGCTTTGTAATTGAAAGACACTCAAAGCAAGAGACTAAATCTTTCAAAAGAAAACAAAGAAAAGACGGCTAAAATCGGTTTAAAAGCTGTCAAGCATACTATAAACAGATCATAATCAAACCCAACAAATCACCCCATAAACATATCATAGATCTGGGTAGGGAAAACCACCAAAAACAAAAAATTTCACAATTTTCGCAGGCTGGAAGACTAACATAGTGCTGAAATCATTGACTTTCACACGATAGATATGGGTAGGGTGTGGATTTTCTGCACTGGTATAAACAAGTAGGGTGCGGAAATCCTAAGTCATCGCACTGTCCCTCAAAGTAGGGTGCGGAAATCAAACAAAAATGGAAAAAATTAAAAATAAAGAAGGTTTTCTAGTGAAATTCATCAGTTAGAGAGTCAAGTCGGATCTGCCAGTGACTCAGAAAACAGAAACCAAGTAATCAAAGAAAGAAAAAAAGGAAAACATTATGTTCCCCAGTGGAGTCACCAATTTTGTTGTTGGATAAATCGATAAATGTGGACATAAACTAATCTCCCTAGATCCACCTAGAACTAGAACAAAACATGATAGAACATGGCACTTTCCCTAGGCTCTAATCATCAAATTTACTACCAAACAAAAGATGAGAGACATACCTTTAAGTGTCTCTTCCTTATTTCTTTGTTGTTCCTGTTTCTCTCTGGTGCTCTTGTGATACTGATTCTGCAGTGAGACACAAACCAACCAAAGTGAAAGCAGTAGAAGTATATTCAATGACAACCTATGCATATGATCAAGGAATTATGCAATAAAATAAAGATAATTCTATGGGAAATAATCATGCCACTGTATTATATTAATAATAGGAAGAGATATTACAACTGGATGCCTTGATGTCGTAAGGTTCCTTCTAATGATTCCTTGCTTCCCACACACTTCTTGCTCCAAGGACTCTGAGACCATGGATCTGATAACTACTCATAATCTATCTTGACAAAGCAAAGATCAAAGCCAATCTAATCAAGCTAACAATCTCAAGCCAAATTCAACTCAATCGGGATCAAGATAACTTTCTCCATGGGAGATCCTCTCCTTTTATAAGATGGAGAGGATAAGGTGAGGAGGTTAGGATAATCCCACTAAATCATGAAAGCGAGTAAGATCCAAACCATTCAGAGGCCACCTCACCATAGAAGATTCTCTTTCTAGAAGCATTGATAAGACGCCTATTTTTCCCACGTACGAAGGTCGTCGCACCCCAGCTATAGACCAACCTACAGAAATCAGTCATTTCTTCACCCTGCATATATAGCAACCTACGGAAATCCTCCAAAATAGGGTTTTTACAAAGGAAAACCCAATTGCTTCTCTCAAGTAAAGTTCTTCTCCATTCTTTCTTCAGGAATTCAGGCCATTGACCCCTTCCGAAGGCAACAAATAGGTTTACATCATTAACAGTCATAGTGGTGGAAAAAATAATGTGTAACACACATGTTCACCTTGTGCTCAACCACAGGCATGTCCAACTCAGCAGATCACCTTTCCCACAAGATAATCATCTAGATTTGTTCTCAACTCTCTGAATGGAGGAGGTCATCTCTAAGTTCCAGCTTTGTCTCAGATAGGAACCATGTACCCTTCTTAGGGGATTTCTCTCAGGTTTGTAAGCTGGAGAAAGTCTCGCATAGCTTCAATGATCCACATCTCATAGGTATGTAAGATAGAGAATGTCTCACATAGTTTCAATCATCAACACCGGATACCTTCCTATTTGAGTTTGACATATTTTGTAGGAGCTACAATTACTTGCAATATGCCCAGAAACTAAAAACATTTCCTGCCACCCTCAAGGATTTCACACTAAGATGGTTCATGGGGTTGGGAGAGTTCAGTATTAGGTCTTGGGAAGACATGAAAGATATATTTCTTAAAAAATACCAAGACTATGCAAGTCCAAGGATCATCGTAATGATATTTTTAAGATCCAATAGTTAGAGGACGAGAGTCTCGAGGATTGCATGGAATGGTTTTCTTATATCTCACAGAAATTGAAGTACCATGAACTCCCAGATGATGCAGTCAACAATCTTTTCCTTAAAGGTATTTTGGAAGAATACCTAGAGACACTTAACCTGATGGAATTAAGTGACATCTCCCATAAAGAATTTACTGAAATATGTGAAATGTATAGGAATTACTCAAGGAGTAGAGCCAAAATGGGGAAGATTGTTCTAGATCCTTATAGTATAAACCTAAAAATAGTTAGTTCAAGTGGTATCACAAGGGTAGAGATAGGAAACCTATTGGATAACTTCAAAACCGATATCTTAAGTATAATAGGTTCCCAGTTGGACACCCTAAAGATTAAAAAGAAATAGGAGGAGGAGAATGCAACAATGTGCATATTTTGTCAAAGATGCAGGAGGAAGCACTCCTCAAGGGAATTCACATTAGATAAAATTTCAGTGTGTGGCTTCTGCACAGAAGACCACCCAACTGAAAAATGACCATCATTGCTTAGTTTATTAGCAATTTACAGAAGTGGGGATCCTGGGGAATCCTCTTATGCACCTACAAGGCCATGGCAGCCTAGGACTCAGCCTACATACCAGGATCTGTCACCTCACGTTCCACCCTATTATCAACAACCACAATAGTGGAACTCACAAAATTGGAAAAACTAGTCTACAGAGTATCACCATCCTTGGCTACAAGGATGGAGAGGAGGACATACCCAAGGAAACACTCAAGCTCCACCTATCCCTATGCCCACTCATCCTTACCCCAAGTTTCCACCAAACATCCCGTAAATTTTTCTAGGTTTTGTTCCCCCACCTTTACCTCCTATTCCACAACAACCCCAGTAATACCATAATACAAGCTCCCCATGACTGACATTATTACTAGCACAACCAGTTCCCAACCCCAATAAAAAACCAACTCATCCTCTTCACAATTTTGAGATGCAGACCTTCCATACATATGTTATTTATCTTGTTCCATTGCATGAGATTCAACTAAGGTTGGGAAAAGTTATGGATAGACAGAGGCCTTTAGTAGTCATCTGGGAAGAAGAATAATATGAAATTCTCGAACAACCCACAGATGAAACTAAGTGGGAAGATGTTATAACTCCTAAACACCAGGAACCCAAGCTTCCCCAAAATGAATATTCATAGATTACAAAAGCCCCTCCTTATCCAGAAAGATTAGTTATTGAGAAACCTACGACCTGACTGGAATTTGACATTTTAAATGAATTGAAGAATATTTGTGTCAAAATTCCCTTATTACAAGCCATAAAGTACATTCCTATTTACAGTAAGGTGGTCAAAGAATTGTGTATCAAGATTCCAATTAAGAAGCAGAAGGATCCTCCAACAGTACATTTGATAGAAGAATTCTCTGAATACATATCAAAGAATCCTAGGGTCACAAAATATGGGAACCCGGGGAACCCCGTAGTAACAATAACCATTAATAAGGCTCCCATCGAAAAAACTCTCATAGACCTAGGGGAATCCATTAATGTTATGATTGTTACTACCTTGGAAGAATTATAGTTAAAACCTCTTCTTAGACCAACCCCAACTATTTTGGAATTAGAAGATAAGACAAAGGTTATACCTAAAGGAATCTTGGATGATATCATAGTTACATTAGCCTCATGGGAAAACCTAGTATAATTTCTTGTCATTCATTCAAAATATCCTACTAAAGGGCATCTCCTTATCTTAGGAAGACCCTGGTTGGCCACAGCCAATCCATTTATTGGCTATAGAGAAGGTAAAATGACCATCTCAAATGGACTTTCTATAAACAAATCTTACTATATACCCACCATCTCAACCTATCATGGAGAATCTATGGTGGCTTGAATGTCCATATGAGAATGAGGAGTGGGAAGAACTTGTGTTGTCGAGTGATCAGTCCTGGGCACTTCAGGAGAAAACAACGGAAAATGTGATAAACCAGAATATTTTTGTTATCAAGTGTGTTGCTTTTCCACAATCGTTTCACCAATTTGAGTACATGTTTGGGGAATAATTTCAGGAAGAGTTGGACCAATCAACTTTGTCTTCGACATATTTTATTTTTTAGATAGATAAGTCTGGCACATCTTATACCATGCCCTATGAGATTAGTCCAGGGAAATTCCTACATATAAATTCTGGACTATATGTAGACCAACAAAAATAGTTAGTAAATGTCCTTAAAGAATAATCAAGGGCATTTTCCTGGGAATACACTGATATGAAGGGTATACACCTTGATACATGCATTCATCACATATATACCAAGGAAGAAGTAACACCTATTAGGAAATCCCAGAGGAGGATGAACCTGACACTCAAGGATATAGTAAAAGAGGATATACAGAAGTTGTTGAATTTTGGCTTTATTTATCTGATCTATGACAATAAATCGGTATCTCCACTTGTAGTGGGTCCAAAGAAAGTAACCGGGAAATGTAAAATTTGTGTCGATTTCTGGGAACTTAATAAGGCCACTCTTAAGGATTATTTTCCCCTTCCTTTCATTGGCCAAGTCTTGGATACCTTGTCAGGGAAGAAATACTTCTTCTTTCTAGATGGATATAGTGGGTACAAACAAATTCTCATACCACCCGAGGATCAGGACAAGACTACTTTCACTTGTCCTTAGGGCACCTATGCCTATAGGGTCTTACCATTTTGTTTGTGTAATGCTCCTTCCATATTTCAATGAGACGTACTAGGGATATTTGCTGACCTTATTCATGATTGTGTGGAAGTATACATGGACTAATTTATAGTATATGGAAATACTTACCAGGAATCCCTAGATAATCTGAAGAAATTCCTTATCAGATGTCAAGAAATGAACCTATGCTTAAGTCATGAAAAATGTAAAACGTTGTTGACTGAAGGAGTAGTCTTAGGAAATCATGTTTCATCTGAAGGGGTTAAATTGGATCCTACTAAGATTGAGGTAATCGTCAAACTTCCACCCCTCAAAACTCAAAAAGAGGTAATAATATTTCTTGGACATGTCGGATCCTACCGACAATTTATTGAAAATTTCACAAAGATTGTTGCACCCATGCTTGGATTGTTGATAAAAGATGTTGATTTTATTTGGACTGACCAATGTCAAACCGCCTTTGAAACTCAGAAAGCTAAATTTTCCATGGAACCAGTTCTTAGGGAACCCAATTGGGCTCTTCCATTTCACATATCCATTGATGCCTCTGATACTACAATAGGATGAGTATTAGGGTAGAAAGAATACCATTAGTCCTATGCCATTTATTTTGTGAGTAATAACTTGTCCCCTTTCGATTTAAACTATACAGTTACCGAAAAGGAATTCTTGGCAGTGGTCCATGCCATCAATAAATTTTTCCATTATATCACACGATATGAAGTATTTGTACATATAGATCACTCTACCATTATATTTTTCATGAATAAACCTGTTACCAATGGCTGAGTGGCTATGTGGCTACTGTTATTGCAAGAGTTCAATATCATTGTCCTTGACCAACCTGGAAAGGAGAATTTAGTAGTTTATTTTCTTTCACGCATAAAACATGAGGATGATGATATTCTTGTTGTTTTCCAGATGAGCATATATTTTCCCTCTCTGTAAATACCCCATGGTTTGCAGACATGGAAAATTATTTGGCTACTAGGAAGTTTCCATCTCATTTGTCACCTCATGACAAGCGTAGAATTATCACGCAAAGTGCTAACTACTCTTGGCTTGGCCATGGCCTTTTTCATACTGGACCAGACTTGATTATTCGTAGATGTATCTGAGAAGATCAGATACCAGAAATCATATGAAGTTTTCATGATGGACTATATGGTGTCCAATTTTCTGACAAACGTACATCATATAAGGTGTTACATTCAGGTTAGTATTAGCCTAGCATTTTTAAGGATGTTTCCAAATATGTGAGGAGTTGTGATAGATGTCAAAGGATAGGAAGACCCACATCAGCTGATGAAATTCCCTTACATGCCTATTTTATGATAGAACCTTTCTAGAAATGGGCCCTTGATTTTGTAGGACCAATTTCACCCATGTCTCATAAGAAGAATTATATTTTTCTTTTTAAAGATTATGTCACCAAGTGGGTAGAGGAAAAATCCTTATTTAGGGATACTGAAAAATATGTTGTTGAATTCATTTATGAAGACATATTTAATTGCTTTGGTGTTCCTTGTGAAATTTTTATAGACCAGGGAACCCAATTCACTTCCAAGTTGATGAAGGAATTAATGGAGAAATATGGGATCAACCATTGCAAGTCTTCTCCATATCACCCGCAATCTAATGTTCAAGTAGAGTCCACAAACAAAGGTTTGGAAACTATCTTAACCAACACTATTCAATTACACCATAGGGATTGGGTTGATAGACTTCCAAAGGCTTTGTGGGCATATTGTACCACATGGAGAAACACCACTGGGCATACCCCCTACGAACTAGTGTATGGAAAACAAACACTTCTACCAATAGGATTCCAAGTAAGGACTTTCCATATTGCCACACAATTGGGATTAAGCCTAGATGAGGCATAGAAACAATGAGCCATACAATTAAATGAGTTGGATGATATTAGGAAAGAGGCTATCCAACGAACAATGTTAGTTCAAAACCATAGGACCAAGTGGCATGACAAATTTATTAAGAAGAAACAATTCCAACCTGGTGATTGGGATTTGTTGTTTGACTCCCGATTTAAAACTTTTAAAGGAAAACTTACCACTCGGTGGTTGGGTCCTTATGAGGTGGTTATCGTGTATGATAATGGGGTTGTTAATATTAAAACAATTGACGATGGACAAGTCTCTTTCGTAGTGAATGGACACTGACTCAAAGTTTACCACAAACCCATTTCCAAAGAAGATTTTCTACATGTCATGTCAACTGAAAATGCATTGTCCTTAGTAGATGGGGAAGTTTCTCCTCCCTCCCCCTATTATTGAAACTTTTTCTGAATTCTGATTGTACATATGTAAATAATTTTGAAGTGTTCTTTTGTTGATAAACAATTTTAGAGATTTTTGCAGGTATTTATTTCACCACGAGTGGAAAATTTCAAGGAGACAAAAAGGGAAGTGTTTTCCTTCGAAAAATGATATTGCTATATTTGAACCTTGTTGTCTTCTTAAGCATTAATTGAATAATGACTTGCTTTGAATTAGCCATGTTTTTGCAAGATTTCTAACTTCCTTTTTCTCAAGGCATCTTTAATGGCAGTTGCTCTTAACCTCCACCACTAGAGGATATAAGGAAGTGACACCTTGTCTATCAAACCTAGAGGTTTATCATACAATTTCCCCATAACCCTGAGTAGGTAAGTAAAGTATCTGTATGAAAGAGTAGCAAGAAGGTATGATTAGTGGTTAGCCATGGAAACATCACTATAACTTAAAAAAAAAAAAATGAGTAGAGCCTAAAGATACCTTTATGTTATTTTACAATGGTACCATCCACTACACACTAAAAATGATTGATTATATCATATCTTTATATAGGCTACGTCCACTTAAATACCCCTTACATCAGGACAATATATAAGGAATAAATAAAGAAGATTCATCCTCTACCATAAATACCATCCCATTCTTAAATAAAAAAAAATCAGAGTTGAAACATCTTATTGCAAAAATCAATCTTTATATAAAAAATATTAAAATATGGTGGACCAGTCTCTGTTGTAAAAGGGTGTAAGAGGATAACCCACTGAGATACTGAACAATTCTGTTGGCAGTTGGTACCGACCTATGGTATGACTAGGTAAACCTTTCAAAGTACTGAATAGACTTGCTGGCAGCGGGGAATTCTACCTAGCGAGGGTGATGATCTGACAAACAATAAATTAAATTCCTAAATATTTAATTTTTTCCTAATGTACGACATTACTTGTAGACAAAGCTGAAAAGAAGTATGAATGGTTAAGCAAAGGTCAATGAACTCCATAAATATTCCATTGGGAACTAGCTTTAAGACTATCCTAAGACTCTCCCTCCTACCTCTTATTAAATATATGTAGGATGTTATGTCCTATAGGTGGGGCCATATTTTAATCGTCTTGACAGACCAATGTGTGAAATTTATCTCCACACTTGGCAAGATATAAATCTTAGGTTATTGGGAGAATTGACTAGTTCCCTATTATTTTTATTGTGAGGTGTCACAATACTTAGGAGTGGGGGATGGGTTTCTTTAGCTAACAAATGATAAACACTTCCCATCTATATTATAATCCATGAGAAGAGAAAGTAGAATCTTTGTAAAAATTATGTTATATTGTTTTCACAATATTCTGGGCTATTATATCAGCAATTTGTTTTTTTTAAATGCTAAATTCTATACTTCTGACATCACTGTGTGTTATAAGCCTGTTGTACTTTTTTTTTTTTGAAAGACTGATTACCTGGTTCTTTGTGTCAATTACAGACTGTTAAATGCTCAATACAAATTTTTATTACACGCCTATGAATAGAGGAGCAAATTATTAAACAGAGGAACAAATTGTTTTATAGTGTTACAAGAACAATGACAAGGAAATTAATAGTGGATCATCCTATTCACACTTATCCTATCCATGCTCTTGTTCACCATGTGTTGGTATAGGGGTAGACCCAGGATTCAACTCTAACAGCGCACCAACAAGCCCTAACTACTGGCCCTTTAGGTAACACCTGCGAAGAAGATGCAATCTCACCTCAAGTAGAAATAGGGGGTTGTAGGACATAGTTGTCTACAACCAGAGGGAATGCAAGTGGATTCAATTGAACAACACACAGAGACCTAGTTATTCTTTATTTCCCTTAGACCTACTGTGTGAGATATATCTCAGATATAACACAATGATGAAATAACCAAATAAGAGAGAGAAAAAGAACACACCATCAATCACATAGAAAATCAAGATATATGTGGTTCGCCCTCTCCCTAGGGATACGTCCAAAGAACTATGTTTCTTGATATATTATGTGAAAAAATATAGTTATATATGCACTCTTAGCTTGCATATCTCTCTCTTTCTTCCTCTCTTCTCTATCTCCCCTCCCTGCGCATCCAGCTACAGGGTTGATCTTCACACCAAGTTGAATATATTTACAATATAGAATGCTCTCACATGTAACACTTATCTCTCTTACTCAACACACAATAGTATCAACAACACTGATTATCCACAATAATGACGAACAATCATCAACAACGAAAAAACCCTCCCAGGTCCTCTAGACCTTTTATTTATACATTACAATGGCAAACGTCTAGGTGTCAAAAACCCTAGTTACCAAAACCCTAGGTATAAAAACCTAGGTCAACTTGACCCACGTTTTTAGGGCTTTTCTAGCCTGTCGTTCCTTCTTTCCCACAAGGTGCTCCAAAGAACTCGTTGACGTCCTCTTCATCTTATTGAGTTGTCCATGATCTATCTTCCTTTTTGATCTGTCATCCTCGATCTTCTCATTCAATGGGTATCTTTCCCTTACTTCACTCCTTCTTTTCTCCTTCTTTAACCACTTTGACCCAATATCAGTCAATGTGCCTTCCACGTAGTTCATATTTCTCCTTTCTTTCTTAATCTTCACTTTCTTCCATAACCAAGGGCCAATAAGCCCCCAACACTCACATGTGACTCATCCTGAGGCATTGGAGGTCTGAACCTTCTGTTTCTCTTCATATTCAGGCTTCGTGGAGTAGCCTATGCTCTTTGTTCTGTTCCTCCCTTCCTTGTGTAGACTGTCTTTTCTGTGTCTGGTACCTAGTTTCAATTGCACCTAGTACCTAGACCCTTCTTCTTATGCTTTTACTGAGAGCTGCGAGGCAACTGGTTTTCATAGTACAATTTCAACCGGCTCCCACTTACCAAACCTTCCTTTCATTCTCCCTTCAAATTATTCAACTGTGCAACTCCTCCTTCTATAACATAGGCAACCTCATACGGCCCAAGCCAATGTGTCCTAAACTTCCTTGGATGCTTCATGAACTTGTTGTTGTATGCCAATACCAGATCTCCTTTATTAAAGTCTTACTTTTTGATATGTCTGTCATGGTAGGCCTTCTCTCGTTCCTTCTGTACCTACTGGTGAAATCCTATAATAAATTTATCTTCTTCCAGTTCTACCAACTGCGCAAGTCTGTCTTGCACAACGCTTGTGTCATCCATATCTGTAAATGTTGCAATTATTAAGCTAGGAACTAAATATTCCATAAGTACCATGGCTTCGAGACCATAAACCAACTTAAAAGGAGTCTTCTTTGTCAACTTTTTGCAAGTGGTTCTTTAGGCCCATAATACTCCCGGTACTCTCAAATCCCAATCATCCATGTTCACACTGCAAATCTTCGTTAGCATTGTCTCCAAGATCTTATTGAAAGATTTGACTGTACCATTGGCTTGCGGATGGTATGGTGTTCTCTTCTGATGGTGGACTTCGAATTCTTGAGGCAAGGCTTCAATAGTCTTATTAATAAAATGTGTACCTTGATCACTCATAAGGATCTTCAGGCATCCAAATCTGGTTATGATATCATCAAATATGAATCGCAGATGTAGTTTCACTATAGTACTTAACTTCTCTTGCTTCTGCCCATCTAGTCAAATACTTTGTCACAGTGATGATGTATCTCACTCTTGTGCACTTCCCTGGTGGGTTGATAGGTCCTACAAAATCAATTTCCCATTTCTCAAATGCCTGCAAATTTAGCTGAGGTGCTAAAGGAATCTCATCCCTTCTAGAGGTTTTCCCAACTCTTTGGCATGCATCGCAGGCTTTGTAGTATTTCTTAGCATCTTTGTGTAAAGTGGGCCACCAGAGGCCAGCTCTAAGAACCTTTTTCATTATTTCTTTTTCTGCATAGTGTCCTCCTTCGATACCCTCATGTGCCTCTGCCAGAATTAGTGGTCTCTCTGCCCCCATAACGCATCTCCTCAGGATCTCATCAGGTCCCATCTTATAAATTTGTCCATCTATAAGTGAAAAATATGCAGCGCGAAATACCAGCTGCTTGTTCTAGATAATTGTATAATCATGAGGTTCCATTCATGTTGATAAGAACTGAACTATCTTGGTGAAGTGATCATCAAATTTTCTTATGGCCATCAACTGTGCATCTGGCAGTGTATCCTCCAGACTAGTAGGTTCATCTCCATGCTCTAACCTAGACAAGTGATTAGGTCCCTTGTTCATTCTCCCTGGCTTGACCACAATTTCAAAATCATATTCCTGGAATAACAACAGCCATATCCATATTCTTACCCCCAACACTAGCTTGTTGACTAAGCATTTCAGTGCAGAGTGATTAGTGAACATATTAAAGTGTCCTCCCAACAAGTAGTGACGAAACTTCTGCAGCGCATACACCATGGCTAAACCTTCTCTTTCAGTGGTAGTGTAATTTATCTCAACTATAGATAGCTTCCTGCTAGCAAAGTCTAACGGATGGTCAATATCTCCTACTCCTAGTTGTGCTAACACTACTCCTAATGCAATAGGTGATGCATCGATGTGCACATAGAATTCCTTACTCCAATGTGGGAAAACCAAAATGGGTGCAGTCACCATTTTGTGTTTCAGTGTGTCGAAGCTCTACTAACATTCCTCGGACCATTGAAACTAAAAATATTTCTCTAATAACTTCTCCATAGGTGTGGTTATCTGTGCATAGCCCTTGATAAACTTCTTGTAGTATCCAGTATGTCCCAGTGTAGTGCAGTTGTTTAAACGAAGTAGGAAGAGGTAGATCAATGATGATGGCAACCTTGGAAGGATCTACCAGCAACCCTTGCTTACACACAATATGGCCTAGCAGCACTCCAAAGGGTGAAAAGAAGATGCACTTCTTCAAGTTTAGGGAAATCTGGCATTGCCTTCACTTATCCAACATTAGTCTTAAACATTCAATGTGATTTTTCAATAAGCTAAAAACAGTCCAATCATCAAAATATGCTTCCAAAAATTTATGTAAAAATTCCTTGAATGCTTCAACCACCACCCTATAAAATATGGTTGGTGCATTCTTCAGTCCGAAAGGCATCACTGTGTACTGGTAGAATCCCTGTTCTGTTGAAAATGTGGTCTTATGGCGATATTCCTTAGTAATCATGATCTGGTGATAGCTTGAAAATCCATCTGTGAATGAGTAAACTTCTTGTCCTCCCACATTTTCCAGCACTTCGTCAGTAAACGGTGTAGGGAATGGATCATGTAAACATGCATCATCCATTTTCTGCAAGTCTACACAAATTTTGATCTCTCATGTCTTCTTATCTTGGACCACCATAGGGCTAATCCATTCTGTCTCTTCAATAGGTTCTATGATTCTTGCTTCCAACATTCTATCTAGTTCAATCTTGACTTTCTTCTTATATTTGGGATTCAGTCTGTAAGGTCTTTGCTTGATTGGCCTTACATATGGTTTCAAGGGGATCTTCATCTCTCCCATGGGCCCTTTAATTCCCTCCATGTCAGTGAACTTGGTTGGAAACAAGTCCTGATACTGAGGCAGTAGTTCTGTGATCTTGTCAATAGTGGCATCATCCCAATAATCTCCAAAGTTTGTGATCTTAGGTGCTTGCTCTATTCCAATATTAACTTTCTTGATTTTGATTGGTTGTCTAATAAAAATTAGTTCGACTCCTGGTCCTTCTACGTCTCTCTATCCTTCTATACCTACGATGTTAACATTCCTAGGATTATTGTCTTCATCAGAATTGATATTGTAACAACCTTGCAATTTCTGAAGTGGTGCAGTCCATTCATCTTCTTCTTGATATAAAGGGAGGTTAGGTGCCTCCTCAAAGACTTTCTGTCTTACAACTTGTAAAGCTTGATCTACTGAGGGGTACTGACTTTCAAATAAAAATGTAGCTACAAAGTTCTAAGTCATACTGTACCAATATGAAGTGGTGAGGCACAATTCCACTTGAAGATACCAATTAATAGGTGTTGTGTCCAAAGTGTTGATGAATTTATGCACTCACCTCTCTTGAGGGATGTTTCTCCAGGCCTCCTCACAACTTCTCACATGGTCCTTCAGACAACTTTAACTTGTGTATCGAACTTCACACCTTTCAGCTTGTTCTGAAAAGTGCATTGTCATCAAAGTGCTACATTGCACCCAGTCCACGATGTTCTTCTTATGTGTTCCGCACCATCTTCCTAGCATTGTTTTTAAAGCTTCATCGAGTGCCAAAAATCGTTTCTATACTAGTACAATTTATTCAAATTCCAATAAGAATGTTTCTAAATGATTTAAACCATCAAATGTGGGTATATTTCTTACTTCTATGTCAATCCAGCGAACTTCACTAGTCAATCTAGCGCACCTTCTCATATAAACTTCATACATTATGTTCTGCAATTCTCTAGTTCTTCTTCCAAATCTAATGAGCATGCGTTGTCATTTCACCAGCTTAAGTTCTCATCTGCTGTAGGATTAATGTAATCTTGTTGTCTCGCTGTCAATTTATATATGTTCTCTAGTTCATAAGCACGGTCTTCTTCTCTGATGGGTTCTGTGTATCTGCGACCTTCATCAGGATCCATAGGTGCAATGACCCTAAGGCCATCACCTTAAAATGTCATTCTTATTTTCTTTAAGTCAACAACAGTGGAATTGTTCAAATCCCAATCAATTCCTAACAATGCAAGATAAGGATAGTTATCAGCAACTATCGCAATCACCTCGAAATCCAAAAATGTCCTTATCCATCGATGTCCACGGGGACATGCTCCAGTATTCCAAAGGGGCTTACTATTGGCTGATTAGCCATTCTAAGCCTAATAGGGGAGTGAATTATCTTAGGTGTTACCATCAATTCCCAGGTTTGCTTCGTCATAACATTGACTTATGACCCTAAGTCGAGGACCACATAATCTATGTCATAATCTCCAATCTGAGCATTAAGGTGTAGTTCCTTATTTGTCCTTCTCTTTCTGGATACTTGATATACTGCTTTGTTTAGCAGGGGAGCTATCCTACCTATCTCAAATTGTTTGATCAAATTTTGTAGTTCTTGTATAGCTCTTTCATCCTTAATTAGATTAATGCAAGTACATAAGAATTCCATAAGCTTGCTTACCTCTTTTCCTTCTCCAGGTGATGCAGATTGATCAAATGCCAAAGGCATTCCACACTCTCTCACTTATGGATGTGTCTTTGATGAAGAAGCCTAATCTCTTCCAAATTTTATTCTCACCTCTTCAAATGTTTGTTTTTCTTCCCTCGGGTCAAACACTTGTGTCTTCGATGCATCTCTTCTGAACCTTGATTCTTCTGTAGTATTTTTTGGGGTCACTTTTCGTTCTCCTATAACATCGCCTCCTCTAGTGATAACAACGACTCTAGAATCCTCTTTGCGCGATTCTACTAAGATTAATTGTACTTGTTGGTTTCCTTCTCGTCTCTCCTGAAGCTTGGCTAATAGAATAGGCAAATATTCAATGACATGTTCAAATGAGTTGCGGTAGCTGTAAGTGGTACAAGGGTTCTAACAGTCCATTTCCAAGTGACCTGGTTGTGCACATTTATAATAAATGGTTTGACCTCGACCTTGACCCATGCCTCCTCCTCGTCCTCTTTCTCTAAATCCATAGCGAGGTTTTAAGTTTCCTCTTCCTTGCAATATAAACTGCATAGCATTTCCTTCCTATTGTACTTCGCTTTGAATCCTATATGTATCTCTTGATCTTTCGTGCAAGAGGTCATAAGCCCTACAGTCTTTCTCATCATGCCCCATAGATTTACAGAATGTACAGTAAAGCTTTGTAGGTGTCTGGACATATTTTTTCATGTAATAGCATTCACCAGGGTGATGTTTATTTCTACATACCTCGCACTAGGGTAGAGTAACCTAATTCAAAGGGATCAGATCCCCAGAGGCCAAGTAATCATGAAGTAGGGTACAGTGCTCCTTATTGTGGCCTTCTGATTTTCATATGATACACCATATGTCCTCCCTTTTATCTTTTTCCTTGTCTTTATTCATATCTTCGACCTACAACGATAAGCTAGTTAGCTGACTCAAAATTTGGCTCATACCTAAGTTGGATTCTCCCATAGGAGTTGACTCTAGTTTCATGGAGATATCCAACGACTCAGCCTATGAAGCAACCTTATGTTGCATCAGAGTAACTATGATGTGTGGTAAGAGGGAAACAATGAACCATTCCTTGTTCTGCTCATCTAGGATCTAAAATATCAATTAGCTTGTCAAGGTCTTAAACCTCTAATCAAACTCCCAAACAGGTTCAGTTACTTTCTACTTGATTTCTTTCAGTTTTGTAATGCATTGTGACTCTGATTTGGGTTTCTTGAATACTTCACTCAACGCAGTCTTGATCTCGTTCAACGGTTTAGGTTGTGCAACTCTGTTAACAAACTTCAGGTACCAGCTCAGTGCCAGGTCTCTCAATGTATTACTAAATTGAGCTCACTTAACTCCTTCGTCATTGACTTGCTTAATACTCCATACAGCCTCACATAAGAACCAGTGTTGATCAGGATCTTCAGATCCATCTCATCTAAAGATAGGTAGCCTCATTTCATCTGCCATAGATCTTCCTAGGTTTCTTAATTGAGTATGTATTGAAATATTTGTAACAGTTCTCTAAGTGCTCTGGTAACTCTAACTACTCTGGTTACTTAATGCTACTAAAAAAAAAGGAGAAGCAATATTACTTTACTTTGACAGTCAGTGCAATTCCTGAATTATCTAACTCTTCTCAGCGAGGTTCTTCAGTCTTCTCTTCCTTTGCTCTAATGGATCCTGACTGTTCAAATTTCAATAGCTCTTCTTCTTCTCCACTGTAGATTCCTTTGTCCTATGCTAGTGGTTCGTGGCTCCACTCAAACAGGTTTACTAGAGGAACCTATTTGAAGGTTCTCCCACTGCGTGTATGTCCCACCTCTGTGTCAATGTCGTTGTCTGAGTTTTTGAACATTAGCGCTTCAATCAATTACTGTATATTCAATATCTTCTTCTCATGCAATAGCATCTTTATCTTCAACTTCAAAAAGTGTAAAAATATTCCTCTCATTCCTTTAAAGAAATACCTCTTTGCTTGGGTATATGACTCTACTCTGTCAATAGAAAAATCGGTAATGTACCCTCCAATAGTGATATCAAACCAATGGTCTACTTCTCTTGACACAAAATGATCAAATCTCTTTACCTTCGTGATCAACGTCGATGTCCAAACCATAGGTGGTCTAAATCTGATCTCAAACTGGGTATCTGCTAGTCTGTCTAACCACTTGTATATTTCTTTGTGAATCCCTCCAAACCAAATCTTGTGTATATCAGTAAAGATATAACTTCCCAACCAGTCCTCTATACTCAAGCTAGGGTTCTTGTTCTGAGCTTCGACGAAGTCTCTCTCTTGTTCTTCTATTCACTTCTGAATCTCTGTCTTCGATGGAAACCACCTTGAAATTCCCTCAAGAAGATTCTAGTCCCAGCAATAGAACCATTTGTTGGCATAGGGGTAGACCTAGGCTTCAACTCTAACAGTGCACCAACAAGCCCTAACTACTATCCCTTTTGGCAACACCTATGAAGCAGATGTAGTCTCACTCAAAGTAGCAATAGGGGATTGCAGGACACATGTGTCTACAACTAGAGGAAATGCAAGTGGATTCAAGGGAACAACACACAAAGACCTAGTTATTCTTTATTTAACTTAGACCTACTGTGTGAGATATATCTTAGATCTAACACAATTATGCAATAACCAAATAACAGAAAGCAAAAGAACAAAACATCAATCACACAAAACAACAAGATATATGTGGTTCACCCTCTCCCTAGGGCTATGTCCACAGAACTGCATTTCTTGATATATTATGTTAGAACATACAGTTCTATCTGCGCTCTTAGCTTGTAGATCTATCTCTTTCTTCCTCTCTTCTCTATCTCCCCTCCCTACGCACCCAACTGTAGGGTTGATCTTCACACCCAGATGAAAATATTTACAATACAAAATTCTCTCACACACAACACTTCTCTCTCTTTCTCAACACACAATAGTATCAACAACAATGATTATCCACAATAATGATGAACAATCACCAAAAACGAACAACCCCTCCCAAGTCCTCTAGACCTTTTATTTATACATTACAATGACAAACATCTAGGTGTCAAAAACACTAGATACCAAAACCCTAGTTATAAAACCCTAGGTCAAATTGACTCGTGTTTTCAGGGATTCGCCAACCTGTTGTTCCTTCTTTCCAATGAGATGCTCCAAAGCACTTGTTGACATCTTCTTCTGCTTGTTGAGTTGTCCATGATCTATCCTCCTTTCTGATCTATCATCCTCGATCTTCTCGTTCAATGGGTAGCTTTCCCTTACTTCACCCCTTCTTTTCTTCTTCTTTAACCACTTCGACCCAATATTAGTCAATGTTCCTTCTACGCAATTCGTATTTCACCTTTCTTCCTTAATATTCACTTTCTTCCATAACCAAGGGCCAATACCATGACTGTCATAAATTTCCTAAGTTGAGTGCTATGGGTAAATGTCCATTATAATGGGGATAATTTCTACTTTCATAGGAGTACCATATGAAGTGCCATATGGAGTTCCATATGGAGTGCCATATGGAGTTCCATTTGGAAGACCAAATGAGGTGCCATACGAACGACCTGATGTAGCGCCATATGAAGGATCATATAAGGTATGCATATACTGTAAATGACCATGATCTCATGAAAAAAATGTATCATTCAAATTGATACACTTGTTTCACCAGTGAGTTAAGATGAATTGAATGGTATGTTGTTAAAATTCATGTTGATAATTAAATTAAAACTTTTAATTCATTTTTATGATCAAATGTCCAAGTCGAAGACTTGGACATTGATCTAATTCACACATAATTGCAATTTCATCCAATGTATAAAATTTTAAATTCAAATGCTGCGCAATCATAATCACACATGGCAATCGTGTGTGATGAATTTGCTCACGAATTCAACCATTTCCACCTCAATCGCATTAAAAATTGGGTGTTTTCCCCAATTTTCATTCCACGCATCCCCTGCTTGTTGTGTCATGCTCACCCTCTATGCAATTATGTTCTTCTACTCATCCTCCATGCTATAACCATGCCTAAACTCTATGAACTTTCCTCCTATGTTGAGCTTCTGGCCATTCCCCAATTCGTAGAGTGTAGAGAGATTTTCCAGGGTGGGAACCATTCTTGGCCAGTATGCAGGGCCCTGACAATGGTGTCTCACTAAAATTCACTCTTGGGTTCAATGGGAGGCTGGTGCGTGTAGGGTCTCTGGCCTTCTTGGTATCTAAGGAGTCAATTTTCTCAACCACGAAATTTCCACGGGTTGGGGATCGATGGGTCAAACACCATCAATTGCCACGTCCAATCTACAACAAAGTATTCAATCCTGAATTTCAAAACATTTATGGAGCCACAGGGTACTCCAAATAATGGATCAAGGATGAATTTACTAACCCCCTGATCGTAATTACCAGGCTTATCACTTGTGAAGGTAGGTACTCTATCTACAAAGCTTTTCATTTTCGTCTGTTAGCCCATTTCCAATTTAATAAGCCCTTGAATTTTCCTTTCTAATTCTTGAAAAGTATTGAGAAAATGTCTTCCCAAGTGCATAAAAACTTGGCCAACCCTCACAACAGTCTATTCCACCATGGCCTCATCAAATTGCTTGTCATAACTGAGTTGAAAAAATAGGGAAAGACATGGGATGAATTCCTTTACCAATTCTCAAACTCCTATCTCACAATCAATACCAACAAGAGATCAATTGATTTAGGGGTTGTTACTCCATATAATCCTCATTCTCCAAAGACTCCAAACCCTCCAACTCAAACTATCTCTTTGTTTGAACAAAAGGCCAAGAAAATTGTTGATTCCCCTGCAGCCTCATCGAGAAAGAAAACCAAAAATCCTGTTGGTAATTCCCCATTGCCTTCAACACCTGTTGATCCTCAACCTAAGAAGTTACAAGATGCATTTCAACAAGACTTTCCTTTAGTCCCTACAAATAGAAGAGGAGACAATTGGTTCAAAGGGGAATCTTTTTTAAGAAGTACCTAAAGTGCAAGTAGAAAACCTAATGTAAAACCTCCAAGCACTTCAAATCCTATCCAATTGTCTTATGATATTGAAAGCCCCCATAAAATACTCAGAGAAGTTTTTCAGAAGAGTTTGAGCCTAATAAAGAAGTAAAATATGAACCTGTTCCCTCTCACAAACACTCTGTTACTCATACCTCCCAGATGCCTACATAAGCTTCCAAAGTTTATATACCTTCTACATCCATAAAGGGATCCAAGCCCTCTTCTTATGAGACATCTGATCATACCCCAGTTATTGAAAAATTGCATCAAGAAAATGCTCAGTTGCGTCAACAGTTGGAAGAGTGAAAAACTATGGATAGGCATCTACATCATGACAATGCAGTATTGCAAGCAAAAGTGAATTCCCTCCAATGATTGGTTGATCAAATCAACACCACCAATTGCAGCCTCTGGATGCAATTGAAACATCGTAAAAGGCCTAAGAGAAAATCTCTAGGACAAGAGGGATAATCTTATAAAGCCAATCCACCCCCTCCTTCACAAGTCTAGTTATGTTGGGTGATTCATTTATTTTTGCAGAGGGACCTGCAAATTATTAGGCATGGGGGTAATGTTGGGTTCATGTTTTGATTATTTTATTTCGATGATCAAATCCTTTTTGCATGTGGTATTACATATGTTATGCTTCATATTAGCCATTTTGAAGGATTCTCAAAGGTTTATATATCAATTCACCATGAATTTGCATTAAGTATGTATAATTGGTGTTTTTGTAATGGTTTTGTGATCAATTTAGCTCATTTCAATGTTTATTAAGATCTAATGCATGGTTTTCTTGAAAAAGGGAAAAATCATGTTCCGATCCTACATCTGATACCTTGTCCGGCACTTCGTTCAATAGTTGATCTGGCACTCCATCCTGCACGTGATATGGCACTCGGAGCGCATTGGAGATGGTGCTTGGTACATTGGCATCCTTTGATGGACAAATCGGGGATCTAGGTTTTGTGCACCCTCATGACCTCTATCTATAGATCTCGACACACCTCGGATTGGGCAGTTTTAGTGATCATTGAGTGCCTCACAAAGTTACCAGAAGATGTTGATGTTAGAACTCATTTAATGAGTTTACTTATTTTAGAGGAGGTCGACCCTTCTAGTGGTCAACCTCTCAAGTTGTAATCATCTATAAATACCACTACCTGTGGCACAAATGAAGAAAATAATTTTATTTTTTAATACAGACATTATCTTTGATTTTGTTCCATACTTTGTTTTCATGATTATTGATAGTATTGCGTTGATTTAGCACCTGCGTTTTCCTATTGGAGTGTAGCCACGACCTGTTGGGGGCCCACCAGTGGTTTGGGTGACTTTGTGTATCAGTATATATTTTGTGTTCATCTTGTTTCTTATTTAGAATTCAAAATTGTCTCTTTAATGCATGTATCCCTCAATTTTAATTGTTGTGTGTATATCTCAATTATAAGATGTTAATCCATTTTGTTTTCCTTAATTACAGATTGCTTGATTGAACTGTGTAGATCATAGAAGGACGTCCAAGGTTATGTGTTGTTTGCAGGTTGTAGGAGTTGGTTAATTGTAGTGTTGTGTCTCTTTCCTTCTTAGCTATAAGTTACCGTGCAGGATACTAACTTAGATAGGTTTATTGAAGTCTTGATTAAATTACTTTAGTTTAGATTGGTTCTTTTGACAAAGCATTAGTTTAAGATTGGTTTATATGTAGCTTTGACAGATTAGTTGTTTTAAGATTTGATAGATTTAACTTAGATAAGTTCAATTTCCATTTCAATTATTCTTTGTAGGTCAATTTTGTCTATTGGTTTTGCTTTGGCATGATAGGATAGAAATAGATTTTGGATTATGATTTCTAAAATCATTTTGGTTAATTTTGAAATATGATTTTTAATGATAGAATTAGTTCAGTTTAGATCATGAAATCTCAGTTATGAATTTGAATTGTAATTTCTAGTTGGCATTGATAAGGAATTAGAAGTTTGCACACAGTGAATTTGAATTAGGATTTCATTTTATGAGTTTATAGATTTTAATGAGGTAGTGAATTTGAATAGAGTGCTTTTAATAGTTGATGATTGATGTATAAAGTTTAGAGATCACATGGATTTCARAAATACTTAGTGTTGCTTCTATGATGGAAAAACTTTCCTTAGATTGCCTTATTCATACTTTCCATTTCTCTGTAGAAGTCAACATTGAATTAATTCCTATTGAATTGTCACTAATAGTCATATGTCATCATGATGTTATTCGACACCGTAGACACAATCATCACCTTTGAATGCTTTCTTTCTTTTTACTGCAATCTAGAAATAGTTTTGATCAATTAGAATTTGAGTACAGTCATAACACTTTTACTTTTGATTAAGTAGATTAAAATTTATTCTTCGCAAAATAGAAATAGTTATGAGTTCTTTTAAAGAATAGATTTCACTTGTCATAACAGTTTTGATATATTAGTTGTTACTTGCTTACTTGCTCAGAGATAGATAGATCAAATAACTCAGAAATAGCTTACTTGATGTTGCTTACTTAAAAAGAGATTGAATAGATTAACTAGATTTAAAATAGATTGTTTGTTACTTGCTTATTTAGAAATAGTTCATAAATTCATTGCTTGAAGTTTCTTAGGGTAATTAGTTCATAATTATAGAATTGCTTAAAGCTCATTAATTGAAGTTTGTTTTACATAGAATTTGTTAATTAGCTAAAATTGAAAAAAAATCTTTTTAGAATGTAGATTGATAGAGTGTTGATCCATACGGTAGAACATCTCCTTAGTTAGACAATCCTTCCTGCCTTGGCTCATACACTGCCACAACTCTAAGTTTACTTAACCCGAGTTGACAATTTATTTGAGGAAATTAGTTCATATAGAATACCCATCAGACAACAGGGTCTTATTGAAGATAATAGGATTCAAGGATTGAGATACATATTTCAGAAGATTATTCCTGAAAGGTTGATCATATGATCTTGATAGTCTGCGTATTCTGATTTGTATATCAATTAGATTTAATTACTAATAGGGAATATTTTGCAGAATAATTCTATGATGTTTTCATGGCTAAGCTGATCCAGACTTCTAGTCTCAGTCATCTCTTGTTGTCAGAGTATTTTTATATGGTTCCCATTGAAGATCTATAAATTTGATCTTGGTCCATATCCTGGCAGGGATTTGAAAAGAGGTTGTAATTGTAACTTGGAATGACATTAATAAAATCACTTTCTTGATTTTGGTCTCACATGTGTATTTTCTGATACTATTTTCATATTTGTATTTCATTTGTTTATTAATCATAAAAAAACAGTACATGTACATTTTTCATTTTCTTTTCTACATTGTTTAATTTTAAATTACAACATTGATTCCTTGTACTTATTGCTCGAGAATCAATTGATAATTTTTTCTTAGGACATAAACCCAGAGTGATAATCCCAACTATCTTACCCTCTCCTAGTAATATTTGAAAATGTTGGAGTGAGGTTCCTCGTACATTTTCCTCAATAAGGGCATTCTCCCGAGTTCACTAAATTCGTGGATGGAGATAGATGGAGGCTTGGATGTCACCGGATTTGTGGAGGATTTGACACTTTCAATCCTTATGCAAGGTGATGGAAGAGTTGATAGCATCATGCCTTCCAACAATTCCCAGTTTATTTCTTCTTTCCCAAAATTGGTTGACATCTCTCCCTGGTAGTTCCTGGACAATCGGTCTTCACTAATAACATCAATCTGGGTTAGTCTCCCGTTTCAATTCCTTTGGTGGTACATTAAGCATGAAAAAAATAGGAGTTTTTTCGGGCTCGAGGATAGAGAGAAAAAATGGTTGTAGGGGAGGAAATTTCAATTGAATCCCTTCCAGACTTGCTTGGAAAAATTACAATTGGTCAATTTTGTGGTAAGAACATATTCTCTACGAATCTTAACCAATGGTATCATGAATTATTGGTTCCAATTTTGGGCTATAGACTAATCTTTCACTTCCTGATGAGAGGGTGGTTGTGCTTCTTATTTAGGTCTACAAAATTTCTTCGTTTTATTTTGAATAAGGAATAGAACTGGGGTCCTTCCGGGCTCACTCTAAATGAATGGAATGTGCACTTCAACCCCAGTCACAAACCCATTTCCTCCTTGAACGTCTAGGTCATTCTTTCAAGCCTTCCTCTGGTATTCTGGCATGAGAGAATTATATAATTTATAGGAAACAATATTGAAAAATTTGTTTTCTTGGAAAAGGACAGGGACTCCAAACCAAACCATTAGTAGGCTTGGATGTAGGTATAAATTGATATTAAATATGGCCTATTAGAGGAAATTGAACTGGAATTTGGTAGCTTCTTATGGGTCCATCATATTGATTACTAGTGCATTCCCTTATTCTTTTACAAATTCCATAAGGTAGGGCACACCCAGGATAATGTTTTTCTCCCTTATAGTTCAAGGAATCCCTTCAAGAAAGTATGGAAAGAAAAACAATCTCAGTCCATGAGTCGAGGAAAAGGATTTCTATCATGTAAGGAATTCTAGTTGGAAATAAAAACATTTGAAGTTTGAAGTGAGGCAGAGTCAGGGAAAAGTTCACGACTCATAGTAGCGGTCGTGTTGAGATCCTCTCTAGGTACACATCCTTCTCCTTCTATTTTTCACTCTTTCGATTCCAAAGACACCGTGTGAAAGTCCCCCTTCCCGATTCTGGGTCCTTTTACCCCTTGTGGATTGTGACTGTTTCACATCCCTCTAATCCATAGTCAGAAAGGATTCCATTGTATTCTAGCCCTTTTAATAGTGGTATACATTTCCCCACTCCTACTTCCATCCCCTCGCTTCCTCTCCTCCCTTCATCGATAATTTAGACAGGATTATCGTCCTCTCCCCTTGCTCAAAATGTTTTGTTGATGTCAGTATCTTTCCTCACGAGAGGAGGATATATGAAAAAAAAAACCTTTCCTCCAAGTTATCGTCACTTCTCCTTGGAACTAAAAGTGGGGAAAAGGATGTTACTTCTAATTCTCCCCTAGTATTCTAATCTTCTAAGACGTCTAGTAGAAACATCCTTCTTAGTTATTCAATATATGTTTTATGTTTCAGATAGAAGTCCTATGATGAAGGAGCCATTTTTGGAAATTTAGATTTGAAACAACCGATAGGTTCACAAACTGGTAGGAATACTTTCCTTTCATTGGTGCAAACCCAAGATAAGAAATACAGTCAAAATGGGAAACACACTACCATATTATGGGCCCTTAGAGAAAGGAGTGTTCATTCAAGGTTTAAACCATGATATTCTTATCTATAAACATTCATGGGGTTAGGGGTCCCCCCCAAAGCACTAGCCCTCAAAAGAATGGTTAAGGTTTATGCTCTGAACATAATCCTTCTCCAACAAACAATGTGCAATGGTGATAAAGCTAAGGAAGTTTTAACTCCTATCCTAAAGAATGGGTTTTTCTATTCTCTAGATTCTAATGGGTTTTCTGAGGGGATTTTGATGGAATGGATCCCTTGACCCAAATCCATCTCATTTTCCTTGATTCCATATGTCATTCATATTGAGCTAGAAATATGAAATATTTCTTCCTTGTTTCATTTCATCAACCTCTATGGTCCTTACATTGAGAAGAAAACCTACTGGAAAGGACTGCAGGACTCAGGGATTTTTCCAGGTAATAATATGATTATTGGGGGAGATCTAAACTTAAATATATCCCTCTGTGAACTGTGCAAGGATCACCCCCATAGGGATCCTATGGAAGGATTTTTTTCTCATTTTTTTGAATCCTCTCACTTGGTGGATTTGGAGCCATCCAAGATCCTACCTACATAGAGAAATGACAAGAAAGGAGACGAAGGAATTTCTAAGGACCTCAACAGATTTATAATTTTTGAATCTTTGGTGGTAGGTCATTGGTATGTTAAATCATGGATAGGGTGAGGGGGACACTTAGATCATCTACGTATCCTGCTAGAAATTGAACCAAAAGAGTGTAATCCCCCAGCCCCTTTGAATTTTAACCATATATATCTTTTGGAATGGGACTATAGGAATATGATTAAATCAGTCTGGAATCACCTGGCCAATGTCCCAGAATCCTCTTATATGTTGCAATTCTATGAAAAATGAAAAATATTCAAGGATACTTCAAAGAGATGGGTGGTGAAGTTTAATAAACATTCCCATGCATCTCTTAAAGAACTTGAGTCCAATATTAATTCCCTATATGAAGAAAATGTGTCTGCAGTATTCAATGATGATGGCACATCTTCCCTTAAATATATCATGAATTTAAGACAAGACCTCTTGACAAAGGAAGAATCCACATGGAGACATAGAAGAAGAGCAATCTAGTTGGCAGAGCAGGATAATAACACAAAACAATTCGACAAGTTTGCTAACTTCCAAAAAAAATACAACATTGTTTGGAAGGTTTCTACTCACAATGGAGGGGTGGATAAATATTTGAAGGAAAAAGTATATGAGGTCAAAAGTAACTTTAGATCCCTTTTTAAAGAGCTGGTTGGATGTCCTATCGATGAAATGTTAAAATTTCTTCGTCTCTTCCCTAAGTATTTAACTAAGGACATGAATGATGCTCTAGAATAAGAGATCGTATAAAATGAACTAGAGTTGACCCTATTCACCATTTGGAAAGGAAAAATCCTAGGTCTGGATGGAATGACGATAGAATTCTACAGGATTTTTTTCTATCTCTTAAAAGACAATATCCTGAGGGTGGTTGAGGAGTCTAAGGATAGCGAAAAGATATTGGGATCCTTAAATACCATGTATCTTTCCCTCATCCCTAAGAAGAATGAGGCCTCATCTTTTGAATATTTTTTTCCTATCTCTTGCTACAAAGTGGTGTACAAAATATTCTCCAATATTATTTCCAACAAGCTCAAACCCATCCTAAGAGAAATTTTCTCAGAAAAAACATTTTGGGTTCCTCTTCAAGCACCAAATCCATGATGTTGTAGCCCTAGCCCAAGAAGAAATGAACTCCATTATAAATTCCAAAATCTCATTGGTCTTATTGAAACTCGATCTATCTAAATCCTATGATAATTTAGTTGGACCTTTCTTGATTTGGTTTTGGTCCAAATGGGAATGAAATTGGCTAGTGTTAATTGGACTCTTCGTTGTGTGTAATATTCCTCCTTTGCAGTCCTCATCAATGGATCACCCTCTTCGTATTTTGGTTCCTCTAGGGGGATAAGGAACTGTTGTTCTCTATCACCTTTCTTCTCCGACCTAGTCATGGAGGGTATGCGTAAAGTTATAAATAATTATACTAGTCACTATGAATTGAAAGGTCTCAAAGTTACACCGGTGGAAACTCTTTCCCATATTTTATTTGTTGATGATGTGATGTTGTTTGGTGTATTATGGAATTCTAGAATTCTTTGGTATCTGTTGAATTCTAGATATTTTTTGTCAAGCAAAATGGATGAAGATCAATTGGGTGAAGTATTGTATCCAATTATCCCTCCCTCAGGAAGATCTTTCTCTTATGCCAGAAAGAACACTCCCTTTCCCACACAAAAGTTTAAAATAAATTTTCAAGTATTTGGGTTTTCATTAAAATCCCAACGATTATCGCTTTGAGGACTGGTTATGGATGGTTAATAAGATTGATTCTTGCATATATCTTTGAGTTAATAGTTGGATTTAAATGAGTGGCATGCTTATTCTCCTCAAATCAATGCTACAAATCATTCCCATCTATTGGACCTCAATTTCCAAAGTACCAAAAGGAATATTGAAAAATATACAGAAACTTTGTTTTCATTTATTATGGTCTAGAAGTTGGATCTAGGATGGCATCCCACTGGTCAAACAAAATACTCTTTCAAATCCTAAAAGATGTGGGGGTTGGGGCATTAAGAATCCCTATTGTTTCATCCTTGCACTAGCTAGTAAAAGTAGATGGATATTTGTGCAAAGCTCGATTTTGTGGGGCGAGATAATAAAATCCAAATATATGGATGGAATCTCCTTTTAATACAATCTTTGCATTCCTAGGAAGACGATAAGAAACAAATCGATCATTTGGAAGGAAATTGTGGTTGAATTGTTCCCTCTTGTTTCCAAATGGACAGTTTCAAGGATCAGGAACATGAGAAGTATTATAATAGAAGAGGATCCATGGGCAGAGGCGGATGAATCCAATAGGATTTCGGAGGATCTAGTGACATTTCTTCACAAAAAGGACATTTTCTCCCTCTAGGATGCAAAAGGAAATAATCATAACTACATTGGTCCTATTGGCTAGAAGACATAAGATGTGTTGGGTTTTATCGATGAAAAGGTTGAGGAATGGCACAAATTCATGGGTAGGATATGCTCAAACTATATTATCTTGATCGATGAAGAGCATAATTCTTTAGCATAGTCAAAAAATGATTTGACTAGGAAATACACCACCAAGATGGGCTGCAATGCAGTAATGGAGGATGTCCCCAATCAAACTACTATGTGGTGATGGAAGAAATTACGGAAACTTCATGGTCCACTAAAGTCAAAAATTATCTTGTGACTAGCTCTTAAAAATAAATTGGTCACATGGGATAGTGGCCGAAATAGAGGCTATATTGGGCCTAACAGATGTCCATTGTGCAAATAGGAAGAAGAATTGATTTCTCACCTCTTTATTTCATGTCATTTTATGTCTTAGGTATGGGGTCTCCTAGATAAGGTTTTCATCCCCAAGGAAAATTGGAATCTTGCTAGTTTGGACCTCTTTGTTTAGGAATGGTTAAAGGATGTCTTAGTTTCCAGGTTTGAATTGTTTCGATTTTGCTTTGCATATTGCAAATGGTGGGCTTGAAACATTTTTCATATTCCAGGATAAGCATATTGCAGTGGGTGTTACGATGATCCTAGTTGAAAAATCAACTTTAGAATTTAAATGTGAGCTAAAAAAAAGGAAATCCTAAGTTCCAATAATGTCAGACCTGGATTATGAAACCCCCTGGGGATATTTTGACGATACCAACCAAGGCCACCCTTCTATCCTCTAAGTGTGGGTGGGGGTTGTCCTTCATGTTTCTTTTGTGCACTCGTATAACATTTGATATGCCCCAAAGCTGGGTTCCAATAGAAAGAATGAGTTTCCAACTTTGTATGCTCTTTCATATTGTGTAAGATATTGTGGGATTAAGAGGATCCATGTGTTAGGAAACTCAGAGGTTGTGAATAATTGGGACAGTAAAAAATCCACGATGGAAATTATTCATCTCTAATCTATGTTGGCTCAGATCTTGCTCATGGTCCAATATTTCAAATGGATTATGTTCACCCATGTTTACTATGAGCTCAACCAACTTGATGACACATGACTAAAAGAAGATTTACAATTTCATGAATGTTCCCTCTACATTCAATAACTCATTAAAGGTTGGAAGACAAAAAAAATTGGAATTTATATTTTAACTGTTTAGTGTATTCAATGTCTAGAACTTGGATAGATTCTTCAGTTTTAAGTCTTTTTTGTAATTTCAAATTTTGGTATGTCAATTGAAAGTCCTAGGATTAGTTTTGTAATAATGTGATTCTAAGGACTAATGATTTAATCAGAGTAGTAAAAGTATCTAGAAGGTGGTAGGATTTGAGAAAATAGAATTGAAAGACAAGCTATATGTATATCTCCTTTGGTGAAATATAAAGTTTATATGTGTTTGTGTGTGTGTGTGTGTGTGTGTGTCAAGAGAGAGAGAGAGAGAGAGATAAATTTCATATTGCGTTGAGAGGTATTTGATATAGCCCGTAGGTGATTTCTTCATCCCAGTATGAGGGAGATGCATAATTCCTTTAATGTTTAACATGGATTTAGAGTGACATGGGGAATTTTCAAAATATATTAATAACAAAAAAAAAATCCATTTTCACCATAAAAAAAATATTTCAATGCATCAACGCTAATAGTGCATCAGCGCGGTTGGTCAAAGCAATATTTGCACTATTTTTGTGATGACACAATTCCTCAATAGGATCAATCGCATTCATGGCATCGCCTACATGTGCATCACACTAGTCAGAGAGTCAACTCTACAATTCGATGAAATCTAACTTATGAGTTACTCCACCACCTGGATTATCCCAATTCACACTCAGAGCAAGTTGGATTAAAGCCCGATGAGAAGTTATTTAACCATGTTTGGATTATGCATTCATAGAGACACGATAGTGTAATTTTATGTTGGTAAATTGAGATCCAAAGCATCCATGCTTTCCCAGCTCAATTCCATTCACTACTTGATAGCTTGATTTTTCACGTGTATTGAACATATTTCCATCCAAGAATTCAGTGCAATGTTTCATGCCATCATATGTACTAGAGAGATAAGGAGATATTGTGGTTGGGAATGAAAATGACCCTCCAACGAAGGATAAGGGGAGACTACTTGTATTCTCTACAACTCCATGATGTTATCAATTCGAAGATTGTGTCCATTGGTAACCATTTCATGTGTTTTAAATTTATATTTGCATCTTGCTATTAATGCATCTATTTATGTGTGATCCTCCTTTTTTTGCACTTGTTTATTCAACATGCACATCTATTTATAACTACCTTGTGGTGTCATTAAATTCCTATGGTGACATTTGGGTTGTTTATTGATCACACCTTCTCTCTATTCAGCTTGAAACACTATGGACAATGATTTTTAATCTAATCTTGGATTGAGTGGGAGCTTGCACAAAAGGAAATATTTTTGCATGGAAATGTAAAGCAAATCTAGATTAGAAATGGAGAATTTTAATGGAACAAACTTTAACTTGTGGAAGCTCAAGATGAATATCATCTCGTAGATTGAGATCTATGGGTTGCAGTGTCTGAAACCAAACATGTTGGTATTAAATATGAAGACTAGGTGGTGTTGGAAAGAAAAGAGAGAATCCTTATCAAGATTTGTTTGGATGATTCAGTATTAATTAATGTTTCGAAAGAACAAACCACAACAACTCTTTGGAATGAGTTAGGAGATTTGTATCACGATAAATCCTTGGTTAATAAACGTTTTCTGCTAGAAACGTTGTTTTACTTGAAAATCGGTGATGATGATTATGTAGCAAAGAATTTGAATGCTTAATACTATTGTGACCTAGTTGATCTCAATTGGAGGGAATATGGATGAGGAGGATCATTGTACAACCCTTTTGTTCTCTTTGCAAAATTTATGGGACAACCTGGTAATGGCCAATGGAAGCACTATAAATACATTGGCACTTGATGAGGTTGTGGTCTCTTTACTATGAAATGAGGTGGGGTGGAAAAATTCTAAGTCCACCAATGAGGGCTTGGTTGTTCATGGAATATCAAAGGATAAAGGAAAGAAGAGAGAAAATGGTTGATCCAATTCTTTTGGGAGACATAATTCTCATGGAATGTCCAAGGTAAAATCTTGGAACTGCAGTGAGGTTAATCATTTCATAAGAGAATGCAAGAAAGAGAAAAAGAAGGATAATAATGAAAAGAATGGCTCTAACGATAAGTCTAAAAAATATTCTCAAGAGGATGAAGGAGATGACTTTGTTGTAGCTTTGGAAACCCATGTAGGGAAAAGTGAATGGTTGATATACTCTGAAGCTTCCTTCCATATGAATTACCATCAACACTAGTTTTCAATGTATGAGAAATATTATTATGGGATGGTATACCTCGACAATTACTCTCCTCTCAGCATAGTTGACTTTGGTAGTGTCTTGATCATATTCCCTTAGGGAATACTAAAGGGGATCAATGGAGTTTTGCACATTTTGGGTCTAGCGTGAAATATACTATCAGCAAGAAAATTCAATGATGTTGGTGTCGAGGTTGTTTTCTCTAAAAAAGGGTGTAATATGATCCAAGGATATATGGTGCTCACTAAGGGTGTTCATGTGGACACTTTGTTCTAGTTTGATGCATGCACTACTCAATTTAATAGTTCTTCTATTTATGCAATAGAGAGATCTTTAGGTTCTACACCTTTACAATATGAACCTATATCCACTTCTAATGCTCATGCTTTCTAGTTACCTAAATAACATTTTTCTTCGGAAATAAAATTACCTCTAGAGAAGACAATGCTATGGCACCAAAGATTGGGCCATATTGGTGATAGGGGCCTACTAACGTTAAAAGAAAAATGTTGTCAATAGATTGAATGATTGTGATTTTGATTTTGATTTTTGTGAGTGTTGCATATATGAAAAATAGAACCATGTTAAATTTTACGCTAGTTGTAACAAATCGTTTGGGTTGTTGGACGTAATTCATTTTGATGTATTTTCTCTAGTTAAAGTTCCTTTTATTTCTAAGGATTTGTATTATGTGTTATTCATTGATGATTATTCTAGAAGGACATGGATTTTTTTTCAAAAATAAATATGATTTGTTTAGTCGGTCTAAGAAGTTAAAATCTCCCTTAGAAAACTAGACTAGTAGGATGCTTTATGTGTTGAGGAGTTTTGTGACTTCCCCACAACATCCCATTTAAAATATCTCATTTAGGAGATATTTTAAGTGGGTTCCCCCTATACTAATTTTTTTTTACAAGGTATTATATTACTACGTGCTTGGAAAGGTATTGGCATAGCAAAATTGTTCCTTTTGTTCATACAATTTGTAATTCTCTTTGATATTAATGAAATTTGTTGGAATACAAGTCCTTGAATTTGGAAGCATAGTAATATATTTTTGTATATATTTTATGAAGTTGTGAGAGCTAAAGGTTGGAAAGTGTGTATCGACTACTAATCTAGGCATAGTGATCATTTCGTCCCATAAATACACTCCCCTTAATGTCATCCCAAGTAATACCACCTTTTCTTCACAAATTATAAGTTTTGAAGGTGTTGTCATGGTTGTTGGAGATTATTGCTACGATGAAAGGACAAAGAGATTTTTAAAAAGGTCAAAACAAAGAAAAAGGGGAGAGTTTGCTAAGTCTAGGTCATCTACAGGAAGAGTTTGTGGAATGGAAAGTTGGGCCTGACCCGGAGAAAAATGATATACAAGACTATTTTTCTCTCCATGCATTTGCAAGTTTAAATGATTCAACGGTTCTTGAGGTCACCACTACCTTCAGTGTAGCCAAAACTAGAATCACTGAGCTAGAGACAAAGTTGAAAATGTAGAAGAATAACATCTCTGCAAAATTCCTAAAAGCTATTGAGCAAAAGGACAAACTGCATAAGGAAGAAATTGTAAATATTTTGCAAGTTGTAAGGGATGAGTTGACTTCATATTTTGAAAGGGCCACCAAGGTTGTTGATAATATCAAGAGAGAGGAACTCAATAGATCATTGCAAACCCAGAAGGATGAAATGAATGTTGAATTTAATCAAAAAGTACAGTTGGAACGGGACACCCATTTGAAATATTTGGAATCTACAAAGGTAGAACTATTAGAAAAATAGGATCGCGGAGAAATAAAATAAAACAAATGTGGAAATAAAACACAGAAGATACACAATAAAATAGAGACATAGATATACGTGGTTCACCTAGTGTGGGCTACATCCACCAGATAAATTGCCAGGTCCTTCCTTTATTATTATTCAGCAAATGAAGGGATACAACCTACAATACACCCATTGTAACTTCCTCTTATTTCTCTCGAAGTCTCCTCTCTCAAAATACAATATTCACAATGATGCATAGCTGCAATACATTTCCCTCATAAAAGAGGGTTGCCTTCTAGAGAAAAAAACCGTGACATAAATTTTATCGTCATATATGTGACCTTATAATGAACAGTCCATATTTACAAGGAAATTACAATGTAAATTTACAAGGAAATTGTTCCTTCAGGGGCTTCGCCCCCGAACCCCCACCAGGGGCCCACAGAGGGTGTAACTCCCCTCTACACGCTCTCACATGGAGGAGTGTACATTCATCCATGGTGTAAAGTATTCATGGGGTACAAACACGGCTGAAAACAAATACCTTTGAATCAGGAAGATAATCATTCTCCACAACCAACAAAAAATTTATGAAGAAATTGAATAGATCAGGAAAAACCATGCAAAAGAGATATCATGTTTGAAAATTGAGCTAGATGAAACCAAACTGTTTATTGAATAGAAAAACATTGAAATAAATGGATTGGAGCATTCCATTAAAAACCTTGAAGAGGTCCTAGAAGAAAACAAGAAAAAGACTCTCGCTTTGGAAACAATAAAAGTAGAGGCTAGTGACCTTAATGAAAAATTTAGACTTGAGCATAAATAATTTGTGTGCCTTCTAAATGATATGCAAGATGATGTAGATGACCAATTGAGACTTGAATACCAAATAGTTGAAATAAGTGATCATTACCAAAAGGGAAATGATTCCTTTGACAAGATCGTCGACTAGCCAGGAGTATATAAAAATCCCCCAAATACATTGCCATGTTATTCTAGAAAAAAAAGGATAAAATACCAAGTATTGTTCAATACTTGGAAGCCTCTGTTATAAGATGTCCAAGTCTTCCAAGAGAGAACATTTAAATAATGTAAATGGTTGTGGAATAGTTTTGATGATCTCCTTGAAGAATGTGGGATGCAACTGATGCCCCCATTGATGAAGAAACACCTAGCAAAGTCAGGATAGTTGAGGTGGAGAAGAATAGTGAAACTAGCAGGGTGAACATTGAGCATTTAATTGAGGTAAATAAAGAATCTATGGAAGTGTATATATTGAGACCTATCAAAATCATCACTATTGCCCAGGGATTTCATTAAACGCAAAGCACAAGAAATGAAGCAAGAAGTGTCCACCAAGGTTTGTGATGGTGAATTGGATATCAAAAAGATGCAGTTATAGAAGTTACAAAATATCATGGATAATTATTCATTATGGAAAGAATATCGAGAAGAACCCATGATGATCTCGATTTTCAAGACTGCTCCACATATCTCATATTTTCTTGTTGTAATCCTAATAAGGAAAGGAATGCAAAGAATCTCTTTTGTAAACTATTTTTTGCTTATGATTGAATCTAAAGAATGTAAATAGTCACCGAATATTTATAAAAGGAATGACTATAAATGAGAAAGGATTTTGGACTCGGATTGTATCAGGACAATATTATTACTGTATGTGAATTTTAACAAGAGACACTTTGAATATTTTGGTACAAATGTGTATGAATGAAACTATTATGTTTATGCATGTTTATTTATGTGAATCTGTGGATTTAGTTGAATAGACTATTTCTAGACTATTTTCTATTTTTCCATAGTTTCCATTATTTTCATATCAAGTGTAACAATAATATGATAAGTTGGTGAATCAATTAGTTCTGTTTGACTCATTATATTGTTAAATTATCATATTCCTTTCTTTTATGAATTAGTTATGTGCAAGTAATATAATGTTTCACTACACTTATTTTTTACATCTCGCTCCTGATTAGGATATGATAGAATAAGAATGAATCTTAGGACAATAATTAATCATTTTAGTATAGTTTAGTTCTCTAGAATTTTAATTCATCTGAGAACATTATGTTCTCATATTCATATTTAGATAATTAGCTTAGATCGAAAACCAACCCGATATTCTAGTCAGAAGCGCTATCCCAAACGAGAGTGGGTATAATTTGGACATGTCATTGCGCATTCTCCCTTAACTGCTTGAACGAGACTTTTGGGCCCACTGACATAAATGGCGCTAGAAGGAGGGCCATCAAACTCAATGAATGCAAAGAAATCTCAAATCCATACCCATTCTACCCCACTTGTTAGCACAACTCGACATAATGATTCTCATCAACCTCACCTTCAGCACACTTCACACCCCCCATCATATTCCATGAACATGACTGCTCAAATTAATTCTCAACATATTCATTCTCCATTTGAACCTATATTTTCTTCACCACGACCCATTATCCTGAGCATTCCAGAGATTGACAACATAGTCAGGCAATCCCGCAAATGTATTGAACGTGTTCTGACTAAACAATCGATTAGAAAGATTGGTTAGCCTCCCATCAACTATTGGTTACCCTAGGGTCAGGAGAAGTTTCCTAGTGAGGACCCTTTTTTCTCCCACTCTTTCACTTACCAAGAAAATCCTGACATTGGAACCCCTTATTATCATATACCTTCAACTCTTAACGAATTTATAGAATCCTCTGATTTCGAAATCGAACATTTCCTACTCTTTGGTGGTGGTGGTATTCCTCCCTCACCGCCAAACTCTCCACCTCTCACACTAATAGGTGAATCAAAAGATAATTCTAAAGAAGAATAAAACTCTCACAGTGAGTCCGAAGGAGAAGGGAACGTACAGTTGGTCCTCTATAATCCACAAGTCACAGATAGAAACAACGCAAACCCTCAACCTTATGAACCTTGGTTACTCCTAGACGTTGTCGTTGTACCTGCATTAGTCCATGACCTTCCTAAGCACTACAAATATTTTCTTCCCAAGTTCGATCTGGAGAAGAAACATTCATTCGAGGACCATGTCAAGATGTTCCTATCATCCATAAGGCTACAAAACATTCGACATGAGGATGTTGTATGTATTTTATTCCCTCATACTTTTGAGAAAAAAGCCACCACCTGGTTCTACTCTCTAGATGAAGCCTCTATTACTAGTTGGAGAATATTCGAGACTATTTTCCTTAAGAAATTTTGGGAAGATAAAATGATAGCCACCTTGATCTTAGATCTTTCAAGAATAAAAATGGATACCAATGAAAAGGTTAAAGACTTGAATCAAAGTTTCTTGTCCTTACTTAAACATATTCCTCAGGCTTCCAAACCCGTCAAAGATGTCACAATCAAATTTTACACTTCATCTCTACTCATATCCATAGCCATGTTTGTAAAAAACATAGAGAACACTACCCTTGAAGCAACTTTTCAAGTGGCCCTAAAAATTGAAAAAAAATATTCTTAGTCTAAAAGGATACCCAGGGCTTAGATCCTCCAAATACAAAGCCAAGACTAAACCAAATCTCCTATTACCAAGTCTTCGGAATAAAATAAAGATAGTGGCTCTATGGATATGGAATCCCTCCACATGATTGTCAAGAAATTGTCTAATGAGTTGATTGATTTCAAGAAACACAATGGGGAAGGCTCTTCTAATACCTAGAAATTTTTTAAATTTCCATCTAAGAAAGATAAGATAACTCCCCCAATCAACAAAACAACTCCATCAACTTCAGAAGGGATTAATATGGAATATATTTTTCAAGCCCTACAACATTGGGCCACTGAAAATTTAATTGAATCTAAAGAGGGAGAAGAATATGAAAAGGAACAATTGGAACAAACCCAAGAATCAGATGAATTACCTGAGCAACTAGTGAATTCATTTTTGGACATTGCATGTGGATTGGAAGAAGAAGGAGAAACAAAAGAAATAAATATGTCCCATATTGTTGTAACCATTATAAGTGCAAGCAAGAAGGCTTCCTCAGAAACCCTTACTTCTTTCGAGACACCTAAAAATGCATCTCACACACAAAAAGCACCAGACACTTCTTCCAAAATGATTGTTCCTTATAATTCCAGCACAAAGTATGAACATGATTTATTGGAAGACCTGAAAAGGACTAAGGCCAATATTTCTCTATTTGTGCTTATGAATCTTCCTCAAATTCAGAAGAATTTTATTAAAACACTTCATGGTAAGACTTCCAAAAACTCTAAGGAAATTAATGTGGGAGAAAAGAAAGAAACAAGTAAACCGTCTCCATCTAATGATGCCAATGCACCTGAAATTTAGGTAGCTATAAATTCTTCACTATCAAGGCAAAGATCTATATCCATCCCCCCCCCCCACCTTTCCTAGTTACTTTTGATATCTTTAACGAGAATGTACACAACTGTATGATGGATTTTGGTGCCTCTTAAAATGTGATTCCTTTTAAAGTGTGTGAAAAAATTAAGGTCAAGCTTGAATAATTTGACATTCAAATTATATGGCTTGGTAGAACCAAAGTTAAAGTGATAGGGGAATTGAAATTTTTTTTAATCAGAATGTCTTCAAACCCTAATATACATCAAACCATTGACATCATAGTTGAGGATATACCTGAAACCTATGGATTGCTCTTGAGTAGAGAATGGTCTGCTACACTTAAAGGGTGTTTTTCCACATACTGGTCACACCTTTGTCTATGCTATAATGGAAAACCAAACTAGATCAATATTGATAGAGAATGATACATGAAACATGTGGTGACAAACTTGAATGAATCAAACAAACCTGTAATGTTTAATCATTATAATAGATGAGACCTCATCCTATGCGGAATCAAACACACAATTTGAAATCCTTCATTGCACTCAAATTGTCGACCCCTGTTGTAATATAATAGATGTAAATAGTCAGGACAATGTATAGTCTAACTTAGTATGTAGAGATAAGTTAGATGTTTTTGTTCAATGTACTAACTAAACTAATATTGAAATAAAAGAAAATCATAAGTACATACATAATCTAAAAAAGGACCCTAATATGTGGACTTTGTTTCTTGATGGATCAAAATCTTTTGAAGGTCCAGGTGATGACTATATTCTAAAATACCCAAATGGAAAAAAATCCATGATAGCATGCAAGTTGGAATTCCAATGCACAAATAATATTGTTGATTATAGATCCCTACTACAAGGATTAAGGAAATAAATTGACTTAGAATCCAAGAAGAAAAAGGCATTTGGTGTCTCTGGGATAGTCATAATGCTGGTAAGAAACAACATACACTATCTCTTCAGTCATATTAAATACTGCTAGCAAGAGGTATGGGAATTGATCAAGTCATTTGATGCATTTAATATCAGTCTTGTTCCTCACTCTTTAAATTTTGATGTTGATTTATTAGCCAATGTAGCTTCCAGGATTATTCCTTATGAGAACTTATTACCTGATATATTTTCCATGGAAATTGTTTAGAGACCTTCAATACTAGATAATGTAACCAATTGGAGGGTCTTTGACAATGAAAAGAAAATTATTATTTTCTTACACCTAGAAGACACTTTCAAAGACTACATAATTGAGGAATATCAACACAATAGAGAACTCAACAAAGATGTTATGGGATCAATCAATCAATCATTGGAGGAAAACAAACCGAGCAAGAGAAACAACATCCCCAAAAGTGTTATAAGACTGGAAAAACTCTATGACCTTCAAGACAAGTTTAAGAAGGTGAAAATTTGCAATACCAACAACTCATCAATGCAATTTGAAGTGATAAGTTTGATATCTGAGAAAATGCCCCAGACCGTCAACCTAGGAAAGAAATGTTCTCTCGAAGAAAGACAAGCATTCAACAATCTATTTAAAGAAAACAAAGAAATATTTGCCTATACATACGAGACAAAGATTATTCAACATGTTATTCCTATAAGGCCACAAACCAACCCTTTTTAGCAAAAATTGAGGAATATGCACCTGAGCTTGGAACCACAAGTAAAAGTCAAGATTAATAATTGATTAGCTCCTAGAATAATATTTCTAGTTAGGCATACCCAATGGATCTCGAATCGTGTACCTGTAAGGAAGAAAAATGGAGATATACAAATTTGTGTCAATTTTATAAATGTCAATAAAGCTTTAGAGAAAGACAATTATATAGTGCCACCTATGGAGCAAATATTTCAATGTGTATCTAGTTGTGAAATGCTCTCACTATTGGATGGTTTTTCAGGTTACAACCAAGTTCTTGTTTCCCATGATGATCAACTGAAAACATCTTTTAGGACTAAATTGGGAACATATGCATCCAGAAAAACACCATTCGGCCTAATTATTGCTAGGGAAACCTTTCAAAGATAAATTGGCATTGCTTTTAAAGGCCTCATCGGAGATTGTGTAGTAGTTTATCCAGATGACATCACTTTCTTCTCCAAAGACAAAAAATATCATATATCCCATTTGAGAAGAGTATTCAACATATGTAGGAAGTATGGTATATCTCTTAATCCCAAAAAATAAATTTTCATAGTTTATGAAGGAAGATTGTTGGGATTCTTTGTTTCCAAACATGGTATGGGAATTGATCCTGAAAGGATGGAGGCAATTTCTAAAATTTCTTGATAAGATTAATGTTGTGAGGATATTTGTCTTGATCTTCGTTGAAAGAGTGAAACCTCTCTAGGATATGATAAAAAATAATGTCGAGTTCAAATGGGGTCTAAAGAAAAGGAGACTTTTAAAATAATCAAAGCAGAAATAGTACAATCTCCTGCATTGTTAATCTCATATTTTAGTCAAGGTTTTATACTCTATACCTTTTCCTTAGATATCACATTTGCAATTGTTCTAACGCAGAAAAACCAAGAAGTATATGGATTTCTCGTTGCCTTTATGAATTCAAGATTACAAGGAGTATAATTAGACTACCCTCAAGTAGATAAGCAAGCCTTTGCTTTGTTTAAATATTTAAAGCATTTCAAAACTTACCTGATCAAGTCAAAAACTAAGGTAATTGTTCCTTATCCTACTGTAAGAAATCTATTGATACAAAAGGATTTGGGGGAGAAAAGGGCTAACTGGATAACTACCTTACAAGAGTCTAAACACAAAATTAATCCAGCTAAAATCATCAAAGTTCAGTGATTATGCAAACTGGTTGTTGAATCAGTAAGCAATGAAACACGGGAGGATGGACTAAGCAATTAAATACAGGAGGACATGATGTATCAAGATCAAATCTTATTTGAAAGAGAAGTCTATTACATTCATGTGAATTATGATCAATGGTACTATGAAATGAAATATTATCTAACTCACAACACAACTTCACATTATATGGAATAGGAAAATAAGAGGGCCCTCGGACTCAAATCATCCCAATAATAGCTCACTCAAGGAATATTTTGCAAGAGAAATTATGATGGTCTCTTCCTGAGATTCCTTAAAAAGGAATACGCTGCTAAAGTCCTCTTTGAACTTCATGATGGACCTACTGGAGGACATTTTGGAGGTGATATTATAGACCATAAGATACTTAGAGTTGGTTATTAATGGCCCACCTTATTCAAATATTCCCATGCATATGCAAGAAAGTTCCAGGAATGTCAAAGAGGAGTTGGAAAGGAGAACAAGCATGTGTTTCCCCTACAACCTATTATTATTGAACACCCTTTCCAGTAATGGGGTTTGTATGTGATAGGATAAATTAATCCTAACTCTTCTCAGTTGCACAAATATGTCTTGACTGCTACTAATTACTTCACAAGATGGATGGAAGCAATGCCTCTCAAAGATATCAATGAAAATCAGGGGATATCATTCCTTGATTCTTTTATTATAACTAGGTTTCTCATTCTTGAATCATTAGTGTTTGACAATAATAAATACTTTTCTTCCTTGAAATCTACTGACTATGCTCTTGATAAGAATATCAAAATTAAATATTCAACAAATTACTACCCTCAATGGAATGGGATAGCAGACTCTACTAATAAAAATATGATCAAAATCCTCAAAAGAAATATGAAAGAACATCAAAGGAATTAGCATTTATCCCTTCCCAATGCTTTATGGGCTAATAGGGTAACAATCAAAACTTCTCTAGGTAATTCTCATTTATTTTGAGTGTACGGACAAGAATCCACTCTGCCAAATCACGCATTCCTTCCTACCCTACAATTATCTTTGTCTGTACAAGATGAAGAATGTCCAATCATGCAATAGAGATTAAATATTCTCCTTAAGTTAGAGGAAGAAAGGGAAAAATCCAAACAAAACTTAATGCAACATCAAGAATTGGTTAAACGATGATTTTGCATAAATTCAGTGGGTAAAAAATATTTCCAAGAAGGTGACCTAATGTTTAAATGGGATAAATAAAATGAAATGAAAGGGAAACACAAAATAATTATGAAAACTATGGCTAGGCCCTTACCGGATCTATGGGAAGATCAGACTAGGAACCTTTAAACTCAAGTCATTGGAGGGAGATTTGGAGGAGCTCCCTATCAATGGAAAATTGCTCAAATATACCTCTCCTAATCACCTTTGGTGATACAGTTTTGTACATAATAGGATTTTCCTAAATTTTCCTTTCCTCCTTTTTGCAATTTCTACTTCAGTCGTTCTTTTTCTTGTTTTTGATTTTCTGATTTTGATTGAACTTTTATTTTGGTCCATTTTTTTTTTCAGTTCATAATAACTCTTTGTTCATTACCACTGATCAACCAACACTTCTATGACACAAACCAAAGACTTCTTAAGAAAGATAACGCATTTCCCTGTGAAAGTGCCTTTTCATGTTTAAGCAATCAGGCTACCTTGTGATCAATACTTATTTAGACGACCGATGGTTGTACAGAAAGAAGTGACTTGTTTACTTGTTCTGAAGAAAAACTTAAGAAAATTAGTCTTAATTCTTTTAGGAAGTTGATGACAATTATCCTTAATTGTGTGATCACTCTCATACTATGCCAAACTTAGCCACACATTCAAGGGTGAGTTTGGCATACAGAATTTGTCCCTTTTGTTCATACAGTCTATATATCTTCTCTTTTTACTGTCATCTACATTTTGAAGTGGATTCATCACTATCCTTATACACTTATCATTTCTTTCTCAACCTTCTGAATCTTATTTCGATTAATATCAGTTCCCATTCTTACTATTTTCCTTTTTGGAGTAATATTTCTCATGATCAACTTCCAACTCCGATGAATGTAGTCTGACGGCTCACATTTACAACTCACCCTACTTTTAATCAATATGTAGATAGATCATTGGTTAAGAGATAAATAAGTGGATGTTAAAATTTTATTCTTACATGATGACAACCTTATAACTTGGTCGGTGTCAATTGGTCCATGTTATGAAAAACAAATCTTCATTCGTGCACTTATTTTTCTTTTTTCACGAGATAACAGTTTTGCCCGAGGAAGGGAATATTCTTCGATACCTTCTCATCAAAGATTTGAAACTTCCCCAATTTTTTGAGTGTCAATCGATAAGCTCTAACTCCACACTCGTAAAAATTTTCAAACTTTGACTTTTGGTACGAGAATCGAGATAAGAAAAGGAATATTCTTTGATGCTTTTTCTTCAGAGTGTGAATAAAAGGGTCAATTGTTTCACTCTAAAGGACTCATACATAGTCCTTCATGCTTCTAATCTTTCAACATAGAAATAGATATAAGAAATGGAATATTCTTCAATGCTTTTTCTTTGGAGTATAAATAAAAGGCTCAACTATGTCACTCTGAAAGAAACAACTCCGAAAGACTTATACATAACCATTCACGCTCCTAATATTTCAACACAAAATTCAATATTAAAAGGGAATATTCATTGATGCTCCAGCATTTGAGTGTGAATTCAAGATAAACATTTTCACTTCAAAAGAAATGACTCAGAAGGCTTATATAACCTTTTGTGCCCCTAACCTTTTGGCTAGCAAATCAAAGATAAGAATAGAACATTTTTCGATCCCTCTGTATCGGAGCACAAATTACTCTACCATTTCTCCTCCTCTAATAGCAATGTCTTTCAAACACCACATTTTCAAAAAAAATCCCCTTTTCACTCCGATACACAAATTTGGGCAATCTGGGCTTTATAATCACATTAATGGTGCAATGATGCTCTAGTTTTGAGTTGGTCATAGTATGCATATCATTTAATTTGTGTGTCATGGTAATTAAATTCCTATATTACGATCCCTAAACCCTCATTGAGATCATATATGTTCGTGATACACTAAGTAACCACTCTGTTTGCGATTGATTAGCTATGTAATTCCCTAGAAGCACCTGTTTTTTCTATAATCATAGGTTTCCTATTATTCTGAATTACATTATTGAATTATTTTTCATTATTCATATAACTGATGATTAATTTGTTAATTGTAGGATATAAAGAACAAGCTATGGTGAGTCAAACGACTAGGAGATCCATGAATTTGGTTCCTTATGCCTCAACGTTTGCACCTGAATCTTCTTCCCACCAAGTAGAGGTTTTAGTAATTGATACAACCTGCCACACCAAAGAAGATTAGTCCCTGAGATATGATGAGATAGATAGGATCTTCAATATTGGAGACTTGCCTCCATGAGATGAAGGCCTAGAAGCATACTACAACATCCTGAAGAGAATAATTCACCTGGTAGTTGCATGACTTGCATTATTCCCTTACAACAAAGTAGCCCACTAGTGTTTTAAGTGGCTTGAACATAACACTACCAGAATTTTGAATAAATGTGGGAAATAGATAACATATTTGTAGCTTGAAGACATCAGTACAAGATATCACCTTCCTGGACTTATGTGCTCCCTCAATGAGCCATTCCTAACAAGATTTGTTCAAAATAACAAAGGCCCAACAAAGTTAATGAAGAACTGGTGGGTAGACGAGGAAAAACTTTTCAAGCAATGGAAGAAGCTTATCCCTACACAAGAGTTCAAAGCACCATACAAAATTTTGATAGCGATGTTGAATTGATTATATTACGAAGAAAAATGAACACATTTTCAGACAGATTGGCTACCCATGGTGTTATAGCAATATTTGCCTCACCCTATGCAAATTTTCTCAGAAGGCCTTTTTCCATTTCCGTATGCAGACTTGAAGTCCCTTTTTACAAATCCAAGAACTAAAAACAATATTTTCCCACATATATGCACCCTAACTATTATACAACATGTGTATATGCAGGTTGCACCATTACAACTCACGTACATCGAGTTTTGTACCCAAAATTAAAAAAAATGGTTTCAGGTTTCCATGTCACGTCACAAGATCCATGATCCTTGAACTTCCATATGCTAGAAACATTTTGACTCGCCCCTTCACTTCCATTTGAAGGCTATAAATGGGAAATATCTGAGCTATGGAAAAAGAGAGAAGAATTCAACTTTGAGAGAAAAGCTACTCTGGAGAAATTATTCACTTCATATTGAGTCTGCATCCCTTTGTCCTTTTAAGTATGAACACATTGTTCAGCCCCCAATCTCTTCCCTACTTGATTGAAAACCTCATTGTCTCTCTTATATGGGCTTTCCTTTGGTGGAGGATTGAAGTGGTGGAGGCCGAGATGGAAGGGACTTAGTTTCTTGGTTCCGAACCGTGCCGACATGGAAGTTTGTAATTCATTCACTTCTGTTGATTAAATTTTAATAGAAATACTCTTTTCTCATCCAATTAATCTCTTGCAAATATTTGAATTGTTATTCCATGGGCATATTGCTTATGAATATTGATGAACTATGTTATTGAATGTGCTAACTTTATATATTATCACCATATGCTTGCATTTATTGGTTGTTGAGGAAAATTTGCAGGTGTATCACTTTGAGTTGAGTGGTCAATGGTGGACTTCATCGAATGTCTAAATGAGGTAGGCTCCTTATCTTGTCTAGTTATCATATTTGTTTAAATGGCATACCTGGGATTATAGTTTATTTCTGCAGTCATTTATGTCTGTTGCGGTTTACCCCATGCAATAGAGAGATTTTCCTCATAACACATGGTCCATACCATTGTGAAGATAGGACAAGTGTTCACCTGGGTAGAGATATTGACTTTCATCATATGTCTCAATATGAAAAATGTACCAGGTATGAAAAATCCTTGTTTCTACATGCAATCATATTTAATTGATGCCATATGTTCCGCAATTCCATTTCCCAACCTTGGATGGAATTGGGATCTAGATCAGACTCATGTCCATGTGTACTTTGATGAGCTTTGGAACATAAATTACAAGAGGTATTTCTATGAAATTTGTGACTATTTCCTCTCTCCTCTTTACACTATCATTTTTTGGGTTCCCAAGGTATAGAATTTCAAGTGAAGCTAGAGTTGGGATGAAAGGGATAGTTGATTGATATCTAGGAAAATATTATACCTATGTCATAGTATATGGACCTACAAGAGCCCCTCATATTTTTCCATACTTTGTCCCAAATCGCCTTTTAATGAGAGAAATATCCTATCTAACCATAAGAAGAGGGATTGTTTCCTTTATCATGAGAAATAGTAAAAAACATTTCCCCCCATTTTTTATTCACATAGGAAACTATATTCTATTAAATGGATAACATGCTAGGAAAGAAGAAAATGCTCTACAAGATTTAGTTTATGTCTGGGAAGTGCAAAAGGACATGACCCGCATGAGCTCACAGTGAATCATGTCATATCCATGAGTCTTAATCATTTTAATATTCATGTGGTATATTTTAATGAAGACAGTTTCAAAGGAGTTTTTTTTTTATGAAGATGTATTATAGAAATTTCCTGATGATGCTGTCAGGCAAGAACTCGAAGTTGAAAAATAAGAAATGAAGAAGTTTCATCAAAAATAGTTTCTAATATTGTTGCAAGAGGATCAAAATAAATAACTCATGAAATAGAAAAGAGAATGTCAAGAAAGTTGAGGAATTGGAGAAAAAGAGGTTGAAATCTGATGTAGAGTATCAAGAAATACAAGTCAAGGCAAAAGGTAAAAGGAAAGTTGAAGAAGCCGAGGCATTGAGAAAAAAAGTGAAAAAGAAACAGTCGAAGCAGAGGCCAAAATACTCATTGAATAAGTTGCGGCCTAGAAAAGAGAAAATTAAAGAGCAGCAATTAAGGCAGAAGCTAAAAGAAAGGAAGATGAGCAATTGAAGCAACAATATAAGAAAAAGGGATTAAGAGAAACCCTAGGAATCCCATAAACTCCTAAGCTGGGAGCAGTGAACATTTATCCCCATTAATAAACTCCCCTTAATGCCATCCTAGGTAATAACATCTTTTCTTCACAAATTATGAGTTTTGAAGGTGTTTTCATGGTTGTTGGAGATTATTGCTACGATAATAGGATGAAGAGAATTGAAAAAATATCGAACAAAAGGAAAAGGGGAGAGTATCCTAAGTCCAGGTCATCTATAGGAAGATTTTTGGAATGGAAATTTGGGCCTGACCTAGAGGAAAATGTTATACAAGCAGCTTATGCTCTCTATGCATTTGCAATTTTAAATGCTTAATCAGTTCTTGAGGTCACCACTGCATTAATTGCAGCCCGAACCATAACCATTGAGCTAGAGATAGATTTGAAAACATAGAAGGATAACATATATGCATAATTCCTTAAATATATTGAGCAAAAGGACAAACTGCATGTTGGAGTAGGCACTTTTTGGGAAATGCACAGCAGTTTTGGAAAACAGTTAAGAAAGAGACCACAAATGGAGTGCGCATCGAAAGCTAAGGGAAAGCAACACATCGAGAAATAAGGAAAAGTAGTGCAATAAAGAGGAAAGGCAAAGGAAAAACAAAGGAAACCATGACAAGAAAATGGTTGGATCGAGGACCAGCGGTGCATAAGTGGTTACAATGTGGAAAAACCTAATCCACTTAGGGTTAGGGTTTTGGGTCCTTGTTGTAAGGGTTTTTACCCATTTTGGTAGTATAAATATGTATTGTAATATATGATGACATCATCTAGTATCTAGCGAGTGAGAAGAGTCAGAGTACTTTTTTAGCAGTGAGATCATAGAGCTAGTTTTGGAGTCAGTTTGGAGATGAGTTTGTTTTGGATTTGTAACTGAGAGTCAGGTCACAATATGTCGAGCTTGGTGCGACATTGGTTAGCCTCACCATTATCACTATTTTGTACTCTGATTTAATTCCCACAATGCAAAACCTTGATGAAGATGAATAAAGAAGCAAATATTGTCAAATGTTTGTGGATGTAGACTAGGGGGTGAACCACGATAAAATATTGTTTCAATGTGTGGAATGTTTCTATTATGGTTTTCAATTATCTATGATGAATGAATTAATTGATTAATCTCTTAGAATGCAGGGCGCACTAGATTAGACATGTTATTTTACTGCAGAATGAATTTAAATGAATTAATATGGTTATAGAATGGTAGATCTAATGAACATTGAAGTATAATAGTATTCCTAACATCCCCATGAGAAACATCATTTCCATGACTGTAGAAATATGCGTCCTGTAGTCACCCATAATCCATCTTGTGTGAGAATGCTTTTTTCACTTTGTGCGCAGTGTTTCCTTATGGTCTCCAAAAGGTCCAATGGTTTCTAGGGTTTTGTTGGAGAACTAAGGTAGAACTCGGGTCATCCCATGCATCCAATTACAAATGGTTCCATTGTAGGTTGGAACTCAGAATATCGGATTGGAGGGGATTTGATGAAGAGAATGAAGTGGTAGAAGGGGATATTTAGGACATGGAATCTAATTAAGAAGGAGATTGAAATATGGTTGGAAAAAAAATATATTGAGTTTGTGAAAAAAGACAATAGAAGCTCTAGGTATACACCATGCTAGTTCTTGCAGAGGTATTTGTTTACTGATTTGCATGAGGCATTTTTCTGTTATTTTCTAGAGTTGTTGCAGGAGTGGATATTGAGGTTGAAGGACAATCATCCAACTAATAGAATAAGGCTAGTAGAGTGGACTACTAATGATATTGTGTGGATACAGAGGGTCAATAATAAATTCACGCACATAGTGGATTTATGGTTAGACAATATTGTTGTAGGATTTATTACTGAGTTTGTTGTCGATACTGTGAAGTCATACATTGTTGCAAAGCATGAATATTTGAAGGGGCCAAGAGAAAGGTACATTAGATCACTTTACACATCGATCAAGATTTTAATGCATGATAAAGGAGTGATGACAATGGAGTCAGACAACTAAATCACTCTGTGTGCATGCGGGAACTCGTGGAAGCACTAAGGAAGATCTAAGATATTGAGAGGGTTGTAGAGAGAAGCCAGAAGAATAAGGAAATGGACCCCATTATGATGGATGAGGAACAAACCAAGGAGATAATGGAAAAAGAGGGAGTGACGCATAGCAAAAGACCCTACCAGTATAAGATCAATAGTAAAAAGAGGGCAGTAGCCGAGCGAGAGGGATTAGACATTGATGAGGAAGAGGTAGAGGATATTCATGCGATGGGGAAGATTGAGGAAATCATGTACACCAAATATCAAGGAAAACCAGAGGTCAAAGGTCTGACACAAAAGAAGGATCTCCATTCTAAATCTGAATTAATATGGAACCCACAACCCCATGTGTGACTAAGACATCTGAAGAAGAAGAACTGTTTAGAAAACCAATAATTAGTGGTAGAAGGATTTTAGTAGGAAAAGGGTCCAATGGAAGTTTAAGTTGAGGTACAAATTCATATAGAAATTGTCAGTTATCTACACCATGTGGAGGTGGTAGTACAACAAACTTCATAATGGAAGGAATAGATCCAACTAGTCAGTTACCATAGTTCCATGGAAAAAGGTTGGAGGACCGAGAGAAGAAATTGTTTATTTGTGAAAATATTGTTGGATTACTGAGAGGGGGGGTGAATCAGTAATAGAGAAATTTAATCCTTTTTAGCCATATGATCCAAGTGTTATATAAATGAAGCATTATCATCCAATAATTGCAAAGTAAATAAGCAATGAACAAATGAACAAACATACACATACACAGTACACCAGTGTTTTACATGGAAACCCAAATCGGGAGAAAACCACGGAATGTTTTTTCTTATATGTCTTGAAGAATTACATTCATTAGAAGCACCAACTTCCTTTGTTTTCCAACTACAACTGGAAGGAGGCTCCAACCCCCTATTTTCTCAGGCTACAACCTGAGGGAATCTCTAACTCCCCAATTCTTTAGCTACAACCAGAAGGAGGCTAAAACCCTCTATGTTCCCCAACTACAACCGGAAGGTGGCTACAACCACCTGTCCTTGCCTCGTCCTGCCACCCTGAAGTAGAAGTAGAATGATGGACCCACTGTCAACCTGTCACTGTGAGATATACCGTTGTAAACCTATACCAATAAATCTAAACCATGCATCAACCATGCATCAACCTATACCTCAACCTGTAATCAACCTATACCATAAACAAGTGCATCAACCATGCACCAACTTGTACCAAATAACCTGTAATCAACCTATACCATAAACAAGTGCATCCAACCATGTACTAAGTATGTACCAATCATGTTTCAACTACTCATCAACTATGACTCATCAATATGTACCAACATCATCAACTATACACCTCATGTA
>JZKD02S1834561.1:84536-121144 GCA_000966675.3 Picea glauca | reverse complement strand
TTTGTATTCACTTTGAATTATAATACACTCATCACTTCACTTTATTATTTACCTTTTAAAATCTCTTAAACCACTTTGACTATTTTGACCTTTTGGGGCTTCTAGATGACATATGGGGTCCCTCCAACTTCGTAAGTCCATAACTCTCAAACCGTGAGGATTTATGTGACGTTCCACATACCACCAGAAATGGAATGACATGAAATAGCCATATAGAATAGTATTATCATAAAATATATCATAATTCATATTGTTATCCATCAAACAAACTTGGATCCATTACCCAAACCTAGGATCTCCAACTTCTCATGGCCATAACTCTCTAACCGTGAGGATTTATGTGATGTTTCACATACCACCAGAAATGGAATGAGAATCACTATCCATCTAGGATCTCATTATTCCACAATTAAGCATGGGTTCTCTTACTCCACAAAGCGTCTTCCCGTGAAGGCTTTCACCATAAGGGGACCACTTTGGAGTTCATCCATCTTTACTTATTATCAACCATGACAAGACAATAATGAGTCATCTTTACATCAAAAAATATTGATTCCATTACCCAAACCTTTATTTTGTGGGGCTTTCTTCAAGGGTTGACATCAATGACAACCAACCTTAATCAACAACGAGAAATCACATTCAAAGACAGCACACTAGACTTGTATATGGGTCTCGCAGTAAATAGTCCACAAGGAGAACCTACAACTGTCACAGATGTGAAGAAGTAATCGATCAATGAATTTTAGGACCCTAGTTCAGGGGATCAATTCATGAATGAGATGATAGAGATCAAAAAAAATCCAGGTGATTCAGTTTGAGAGGTTGATCAGAATTTCAAGAGACTAAAAGGTAAGTTGAAGTATCCTATAATAGATATGTAGCATAGACACTTATTTGTTAATTCATTATTTCCACATTTGAAGTATCCATTGAGGTAGTATAAGTTCCAAACCCAAGCTGAGGCTTTACAAGCATCCTTGCAATTAGAGGAAAATCAGTATAAGCATATAGATCCAGTCGTGAAAGAGTTGAGAGAAGATGTGAAAAACCTAGAATTTCAGTTAAATTGGAATAAGGGAAAGGAAAAGAGGGAAGATGTATGGTGCACATTATGTAGAACATAAGGACATCATAAGAATGAATGCCCCACATTTGCATAGTACTTGGGAGTAGGAATTCCAAATCATTTACCCACAGGAGGGCCATGGTGTGAAATATGTCAAACACATGGAAATGATCCTTATCATTGTCCCATGATGCAAAATTAGAAAATAGTACCCAAGAGTACATTTTGTAATTTCTGCAAATTGGTGGGACATGAAGAAAAGGATTGTATAACTTTGGAAATAATGAAGGAAATTACTTCAAATACTGATAGGGTTCAGGATGAACTAATGATATTCCAACTTGTGCAACAAAAGTATAATAACGTGCAACAGTTTTCAGCATATTCGTAGTATAATAGAGTGCAACAGTTTGCATCACCACCATAGTATAACAACGCCCAACAGTTTGCAGCCCCACCACATTATAAAAACACACAGTAGTTTGTAGCACCACCATAGTAAAATAATGTGCATCCACAATACAATCATGCATCATAGTATAATACACCATGTGGATATAATCAAGGAAATAGAGGAGGCTTCATAGGAGGAGGTCGGGGAGGAAGAGGATTTGGAGGAGGTAGAGGACCAGTAACCTGTCACAATTTTCAAAAACCTAGACATTATGAAATATATTTTCCACAGCCACCTGCAACATGTATGTATTGTTGCATAGTAGATCATGACACAAAAGAATGTCCCATATTGTTGAAAAAGAAACAGGAAAAAAGGAACCAGAACAATCATAATGTTCAATGGATTGTTGTGGAAAACAAAGAAGAGGATGGGAAGAAGATCAATATAGTTACTAGAGGTGGAGACAAGACAAGAGCATATGCATCAAAGAAGAATTAGGACCAGCACCAGTGGGTCAAGAAGAATACAACACCTCAACATAATTTTGATGCACACAAGGAGAAGGAGATGTTCAAGGAGGCTAGACAAGAGATTTTGAAGAAGAATATCATGTCTATTGTAGGTACAATTCCAGTTGATGTCGTATCAGTGTATGGCATGCCTCATTTATTTGATCAGACCTGCGGAAATCAGACTTGATAACAAGTAAGTAATCTAAGAAAATTTTTAGGGTCTTGTGTGAAGTTGTTGAATGATAAGAACTATTTACAAGTATTACAGAGACTGTTAGAGAAGTTCAATTCTAGGGAAGAGATAAAATTAGAACAAGAGACAGTCAATCAGGTATATAAGAAGAGAAGAACAAGTAGGGAGTTCATATTGAATGCTAACATTGGATATTTTAACATGGGTGATATCATATTAGACTTAGGGTCTAAAGTAAACATTCTGCCTAAGAAAACATGGGAAGCCATGGGAGAACCTACATTGGTATTTTCACCTATTCATTTGAAGTTATCAAATAAGAATAGACTGGTACCAATTGGTATATTTAAGGGCATACCATTAGATCTAGATGGTGTGTGCACTATGGCAAACTTTGAAGTGATTGACATAGTGGACAAAACAACACCCTATCCACAATTGTTGGGACTGGATTGGGCATTTGATAATAAGACTATTATAAATTTGAATACCAGGAAGATGATATTTGAGTTAGGAGAATAAAAATTCATTGCACTATTGGATCCTTCAGAGGGAGGAAGGTATGTTAAAAATGCGACAAATAATTTTATTACAGAAGACATAAACCAGTTGTATAGAACTATTGTGCGAGAAGAAGATTGTGTTAACCCAACAACAAATGGACTGCTTAGCTGGAGGAGAATTAGTTCATGTGCTTCAAGATATGAAATAGGACTAGAGAATTGGCAGAATTTATTGCATGAGTTATCCACCAAAATATGTGCAAGGATGACATGGGCACTAATATGGGTTGGTACAGAGGCAAGAGAACCTCCTACTTTTTATGGTCAGAATTATTTAGAGGAATTTTTAAGAAAATTTGAGTTAGAATTTTTTGAAATTAAGAGGTTACCAGTTTTGGATATTTCTTTGAAATCTACACCTGCACATTGGTGGGGTACTCATAAGGAGAAGATTCGGAATTGGTATCAATGCAAAAGGTTACTATGCATCGTATTTGGCGCAGAACAGGAGAACATATATATATAGAAGTATGATGGAATATGACAACCCATATAACATGTAAAAATATGTATAATGCAATGGATATTAACACCACCATAGGAGTGTCCACATCACTTTATTCATACATTGGAAGGAATCCCAAGGAATTGGTACACAGTTTTAGAAAAGAACAGAGAAACTGCAAATTGGGAGGAGATGCAACAAAATTTTGTGATCACACTTGCATTTGAGCATGAGAATCCAGAGATAGATACAATACTGAAGTTGGTAAGAAATAGGATCTTTTATGAACTAGAAATTGAGATTATAATGTCTTATTAGAACTAGAAGAGATACACAGTCAGATAGTTTCTACATTGTTATCATACCGCAAAAGAAGGACCGGCAGAAGAAAACCCACGCAACATTCAAGTCACAGAATTTGAAGGGGAAAGAGAAGTAGAAGGTACAATGATATATTAAAAATATGTTTTTGTGCCATTGAATATAAAGAAGGTAAATATTGGAACAACAGAGAATCCAAAGATTGAAAGTATTGGGGACTATTGGAATAATCATATAGTAGAGAGAATAACATAGTTATTGCACGAGTATAGTGACCTATTTTCGGTAACATTTTCAGAGATGAAAGGGGTAGCAGGAGAAATTGGAGAGATGTATATCCCTTTGAATCCAAATGTTAGACCAATTAAAAAAATACCTTACAGGTTGAATCCAGTGTATAAGCACAACGTGAAGGAATAAATTGATAAGATGTTAGAGGCTTGTTTCATAGAACCTATGGAAGAATATGAATGAATTATCCCTATGGTAGTCCAGGAGAAGAAGAAAGAGGGAATAAGGATCTGTGTATACTTGAGGAAGCTAAATGATTATTGTTTGCATTATCCTTTCCCTGCTCCATTTATAGATGAAGTATTGAAGAACCATATTCATTTACGGATGAATTTTCAAGATATCACCAGATCAGGATAGCACCAGAGGATCGACATAAGACTACATTTTCAATATAATGGGGTTCATATCAGTACACAGTAATACCTTTTGGGTTGAAGAATTCCCCTGCTATTTTTTCAAGGGTAGTAGTAGTTGCATTGAAGGAATTTATTCATAAGTTTTTGGAATTTTATTTGGATGATTGGAAAATGTTTATCTTATTGAAGGATCATGTTGAAGTGTTACGATTGACGTTAGACATGTGTAGACAGTGTCATATTTCATTGAATATTAAGAAATGCATTTTCAACGCACCATTTGGTATTATGTTAGGGAAAGTGGTGTGTAAACAGGGTCTGCTGGTTGATCTTGCCAAAATTGTTGCCATAGTTAATTTACCACCACCTAAGTCAATGTGAAAGTTAAAAATTACACTTGGTCATAGAGGATACTACAGGAAGTTCATAAGGGGATATTCACAAATTATTGATCCGATGGAGAAATTGTTGAAGAAGGACATCAAGTATCAGTGGAATGAGGAATGAAAACAGAGTTTGGATATCTTGAAGGAGAAAATGGTGGCAACGCCAAGTTTGGTGTTTACAAACTGGTCAAAGGAGTTTCATGTCCATGTAGATGCATCTGCAATATCACTTGGAGCATTATTAACACATCCAAGAGAATGTGACATAGATAACCAAATAACATTTGCAAGCAAGAAGTTGTAAGATTCAAAACATAATTACAATACAATAGAAAGAGAAGGGTTGTATATGGTATATGCATTGCAGAAGTTCAAACACCATTTGTTAGGCCAACACTTTAAGATGTTTATAGATCACTTTTCTCTTAGATATTTAGTCAACAAGCTAGTGTTGGGGGGAGGAATATGCATATGGTTGTTGTTATTTCAGGAGTTTGATATTGAAGTAGTTGTGAAGCCTAAAATATTGAATACAAAGCCATATCATTTGTCCAGAATAACTAATGGAGAGTAACTAAGAAACTTGCAGGACAATTTCTTTGATGCACAATTGTTTTTAGTATAGATTGTTGATGAATATTTTGATGACATTATTGAATTTTTGAGTACATGAATTGCCCCAAAGAAATATAATATTGCGCAAAAGAAAAATCTGGTGGTTAGATATGCAGACTACCAACTGATTCCAGGTCACTTATACAAACTTGGTGTAGACAACGTTTTGAGGAGATGTGTCATGGAGCATGAACGTCCCATTATCTTAGTAGAAGAACATGAAGGAATAGTTGGAGGACACTATGTAAGGAAGGCTATTGCATAGAATATATTGCCCGTAGGATTATGGTGGCCAACAATTCATAAGGATGAAAAGGAGTATTGTCAGAATTGTGATTTCTGTCAGAGGGTTGGAAATACCTCCAGGAGGGATAAGATGTCATTAAGACCTCAAGTAACTTTGAAAGTGTTTTCCAAGTGGGCAGTAGATTTTGTAGGACCAAATAATCCACCAGCCAGAAGATTAGGAGCAAGGTATATCATTACAGTGATGGAATATTTGACCAGATGGGTTGAAGAAGAACCAAAAAAAATATTGCAGCGCAAACATTGCAGCACACTTATTATTTGAGCAAGTAGTCACAAGATTTGGATTCCCTAGAATTCATATGAGTGATCAGGGGACTCATTTTATCAAAAGTACTATCCAGGAAATGACTGAATAATTTAAGATACATCATCAAAAGAGCACTCCTTGCCACCCTCAAGCCAATGGGACATTGGAAGCATTTAACAAGATATTGTAGAATGTCGTAACCAATATTTGCAATGTGAAAAGGGATGATTGGGATTTAAAGATACCAGCAGTGTTATGGGTCTATATAACTACATGCAAGAAAATTACAGGGTAGACACCTTTTATATTGGTGTATGGATAGGAAGCAATAGTCCCTTTGGAGTACTTGATACCTATTCTATGCATTGCAGCAATTACAAACATGACAGAAAGAGGCACAGTTCAAGAAATATGTGCACAAATCATGGAATTAGAAGAAGATAGGATTGTCGTTGGTTTTTGTTATAACCCTAAATTTCTTTACACATGCATACCTAGCCTTTAGCCCTCTTACTTGCATTTTTTTCCAAAGCACTACTGATTTTCTCTTCTTAAAAAACAATTTTTCAAAGATTTACGATCCCTGCACCACTATTGTCTGCATACATACACTTGTTGCACCACTAGAACTTGCGTACATACGTATGTTACACCATTACAACCCATTTATACTTGCAAAAGTTGCAAAAAACAAAAAGTTGCAAGGAATTCGGTGAGATTACGAGATATTGGGTAGTTTCCCAACTAATCCACTGCCTATAGACCATCACCCAACCAAATAATCATCCTTCTGGCATATAAAAGGAGGTGTTTGGGGTCTCATTTTACATCTAGACATAAGAACAGTGAAACTTTGACCGTTTCACATCCCCTCCTTTCCCAAGTTATTGCAGCCCTTTTGTGAGAATTGCCTCAGCATTTACCCATTAGCCCTTCTTCCTCCATCAGAACCCATTCACTTCCCAAGAAGAGATCAGAAGTTTGAGAGGAGAAGCCATAAAAGGGTGCACTTGGAACTTGGTGAAGAGAAGCCCAAACCAAGTTTGTGGAGAAATAGTTTACTTTTATTGTAAAGGTATAATCATTGAGTTATTAATAAAAGAATTACTTTTCCTATCCCAAATCATGGTGTACTTAATGCTTTTATTGGTTTATGTTTTGACATTCTAACATATAACCCTAATTTGTATCTCAAATAGCATGCTTACATTTTTATGTTTGTCTATCTTTGAATGCAGGTCAGCCCTGGGAGGAGGTATGCATTCATCAAAAATTTCAAGCACGAGGGGATTATCACCGGATGCGGAATAGAGGTATAGTTACCCTATCTCCCTCATCTTTGCTTTTCTTGTATGAGTTTTGGTATGTTTGGGTAGTTTAGAGAATAAGATGACTTTTATACGGTTAATTGATCTACCTACATTATGAACCCTGGTGTAGATAAAGGGGGGGTTTACCGGCTAGCATAAATGGAAACCATATTGGGGATGCCTCTAGGGTTTTTTAGACGATTTTGGGTTGTCTGATTGGTTTTTCTGCCTTTCGAGTTTCTGTTGAGTCTTCTGAGTCTCTTAAGGGATTATGGTCACCTTCAAGTTCCATACCAGTTCTCCCTGCCCTATAATTTTGTCTGTTTCTTTTATTTTTTAAGGAAGTATAGAGGTGTACATGTCTTTCTTTGGGTCAACCCACGTACATACGTGTTCTGATCAGTAAAAAAATCGTGTACATACGCAGGTTGTTGAAGCAATAGTAGCGTCTTTGGTTCAAGAAATGTTTAGAAAAAGAGGTAGCCAACCTCTTTCCTGATTGAGGTTTATACTTCTTAGGGTTTCCTATTATAGTTCAAAGTCTCTGTTTTTTACATCCATAGCTTGGGTTAGAATTCAATTTACTTGTTTTTTTAAAGTTTCTTGTGTTTACTTCTGAAAGGGTTTTAAGCGAGTCTTTGAATGATTGATCTGCTTGTTTGGTTTCTTTAGTGATTCCCTGCGATCCGCAGTGGGCCAAAGATTTGTTTCAATCTTTTCTAGTTGTTCTTTTTACCCCTTTCCTTTGCTTTGAAAAAATATAAAAAAAAATGATTTATTTCATTTTTTTCTGTTTGAAGCATTTTTTCAAAAAAAAAAGGATTTTTCATTTTCAGTTTGGTAAAGTAATTGGAGTTAGTTATTTTACTAGAAAGGAAAAGGAGTTCATTTTTTAAGTTCTTTACTAATTTATTGAAACTTAAGTATCTTTTAGTCAAGTGAAATTTCGTTTTAGGTCTTCTTTTTAAATATTTTGAAAAATTTTGGTTGAAGAAAAGTTGTTTACAAAGAGTTAGTTGTAAATATTTACTTTTAACTACAAGTAATTTTTCTTTAAGGTTTCATCTTTTTCTCATGTTTTCGTCTCTCATAACATCACTAGTTTCATGTCCATATCCATTGAGCTAATCAAGCCATAAAACGAATGCTAAATCTAAAATTAAGTATACTTTTTTGTTTGTAGGGTCAAAAAACTAGTTTAGGATTAGGGCCTTGAATTAGGTTGGAGAAGAAACTCTTCAAGGTCGTTAAACAAACATTGGAGTCAGAGCTAGGGAGTGTTAAAGTCTAGTGAGGTAAAATTTATTCAGTACCCCCCTCTAACACATGGGCTAAACATGAGGTTGCATGAGGAAAGGCAGTGGAGATAACCCCTTCAAAGTCGGACTAAAGGTAGTGGGGAACATATATTGAGGATCTGTCTTGGGAATACTATCACCTTCATTTGACTATGGAGATTTGTGGACCTCTAATCCATTCGAGATTCTCTAATGTCTTCTGGACCACTTGATTTCGATACCCTCGATATGTTTTGGACATGTTATCCTACTCATTGCGGTCCACCTGACTGTCGATTGTACCCACCTAGTGACTATTTGTGAGCTCGCAACTTAGTTGCCTATATTCTAGCTACTTATAAAGGTGCTTTTCAGGGTATACAGTGGTACCTAGGGAAGACGACGGGTAACACTTTGCAGAATATACCCAGAGGGTGCTTCCGTGTTCAAGTTACACTTGCACTGATAAGTTACTCTAGTGTTGGCTGGTGTAGTTGTTCTTCCTACTAGATAGTGGTTTTATTTATTTATCTTATAGGATTTTTTCTAGTGTGTGCTTGGTTTTAAACGATAGTTAAATCCTTACAGTGTCGTTGATATTTTCACAAAGTGGAATATCAAGAACTTTGTCGATCATGAAGGCTTCAGGACTTGCCGCTGGTAGGATTAAAGCCACCACCACCACTGTTACGGTGAAGACTTTACCAACAAGGACCATTCGAAGCGACTGGGCCATAGGAAACTGTGCCTAAGCCTGCTCCGAGAGGGGACTATTCAACTCCAGAGGAACCTACTGTTTCTGACCTTGAAGCGGAAGCTCTCAGACTAGCCAACCCTCTGATCACCGACTTGTCGATGCCAATATTAGTACAAGTTGTCCCTCCTAAGGTGACACCTATCGAGCGCCAGATAGTCTTACAAGAAGCCATGGAAGAAAATGTTGCTAATTTGTCCAGGAGTCCTAATACTCCCGTTTCGACTACTACCACAGGGGGTATGTTTCCTCCTAACCCACCTTCGTCAGTCTATACCACAGTGGTCTTGAATCCCTCTACCTCAAGCAGTGGTCTGATACCGTCATCGGCAAAGACCACTTCTCTGCTTATGCAGAGTGCGACGGACCCTCCATTTCCATATGGGATGCCCACCTTCGATTCGAACTCAATCCTTACCTACTCCACCCTATAGACCATGGGTCTGGGGGCAGGGAGCTCAAACGCTCTTTTGCAAGGGTCTACTAGGGGAACTTCAGTCCCCTTCAACGCTATCCTTTATGATGGGGGTCATATACCTCCTCTATCCCCCTCTCTCGGTGGTTCTTTCTAGCAACCCATCAGGTCGAATGCTAACTAAAACCTGTTTGGAGAAGGCATTTTAGGACCTTCCTCTTACACTACATCGGTGGGATCCATGTCATTCTGTTTGTTCGGTGCATTTGGTAATAACGCGTTTTCTTCGGCTGCCATATCGGCTGGGGGAAACCCCCGTTTTTGACAACAAAATCCTGTGCAGGGTATTATTCCTACATAGGGGCAAGTAAAGGAGTTTTCTCCTCACAAGGACTTTGTAATTCCTGGAAGGGATCAATTCCCTCACAAGGGATCTTGGTCAGGGGAAACCCCTTCCATGGTCAATGGAACCCCGGGCAGGGCTCAATACCTATGCTCGTTGGATCAGCTGGGGGTATCCCCTTCCAAAATCCTTGGAACACAATGCAGGGAGAAATCCCCACCCAACCCACATCATCTAATTATGGGATTCAGTCGATGATATCCTAGCAAATGTAGTTTCTATATGCTGGTCAAGGCCATGGTTTCTACCAAAACCCTAGCCAACAACCCAACTTTTCTTGGAAACTTGGTGTTAGTCAAACCCCAGGCCCCCTTTTTCCTATACATAGTACCCAACCCAAACTAATGTTTCTGTAAATGCTACATCTTCCAGACTTTTCAAGGTTGCTCAATGACCTGATTTTCCATGATCCGTGTTGGCCCCCCATGCCGACTAAGTTTCCCTTGGATATTCCAAAATTTGAAGCAAAGCCTGGTGAAGACCCAGGTGATCACATGACAACGTTCCACTTATGGTGCTTGTCAAAGTTGTTGCAAGATGACTCTGTACAGTTGTGCATGTTTCAATGCACTCTTATCGAGGGTGTCACAAAATGGTATATTGAGCTTGAATGCTCAAGGTATTCTTACTTTAATAACTTGGCAATGGTATTCCTAAACCATTTCCAATTATCTGTGAGATACAATGTTAGCACTGAATTGTTGGACAACTTTGACTAGACTAAGGTCGACCATATCTCTGATCACATCCGAGAATGGAGGCATCGAAAGAGATTGATTAAGGTACAGGTCCCACCGACTTTCTTGTTGGAGTGGTTCCTGAAGTCTTTGGTACCAGTTGTATCCAAGGATGTTGAAACTTTATGAGTGTTTTCGGAGGAGGAGGCGATAATGAGAGTGCAACAGCTCGAACTGATTTACTCTCAGTCTAGATTAATTTATGAGATCTTTCTAGATGTGCCACGGTCCATCCTTGACAAGGCCAAACAAAAGTCTGGACCACATGTCAATGGTATAGTGGGCTCAGCACAAGGAAAGTCCATCGATCTTTTGTCAAATCAATTGCAACAATAGATGATGGCCAACCGGACCTCTAGTTCGGTTGTTCCCCCTACACAAAAATTGGATGTACACAGTGTGAAATCGACGAACTCGAAGGCCAACCAACAGCTTGAAGGAAAGAAAAAAAAATTGAACAAGAACAGTAAAGGGTACAGAAAGGATGATAACAATGTTGGTGGGGGGTAAACAAAGAAGAGAAATTCGAAGTATCCATGTAACCTTTGCACGGAGGACCACCCGACTCACCTGTTCCCTTGACTTGGGGAGGCCTAGAATCTATTGGTGCAGCAATAGCCTATTATGTTGACGAACCCATTCCACCTGGGAAAAACATGGATCAAGCCTCAACATCTTCGAGCGCAGAAGGGGGAAATCAGGGAACCCCCGCATCTACTAGTAATATCTCAATCGTGAATGTTTACATTTTGAAAGGTGGCACTCATATAGAGACCAGGTCCCGAGATTACAGAATGTCAGAATCTGTCGAAAAGGGTAAAGAAGGCACAAACGCACATGTTCCTTTTCAAATTGAGAATATGATTGGAGAAACAATGACACGCATCCCCAAAGGTGTGTTTAAGAAAGATTCTCATAATCTGAACGTGAGGGCTGCCCAAAACTACTTTGTTGTGGAAGATTTGGCACAAACCCCTTACGTGATGTCCTCTTTGGAGGTCCTCCAGAGCTTCCCTTCGTAGAGAAAGGCTCTGTTATCTGCCCTGGGATCTGTAGAGAATTGTAACCTGGGAGTGATCGTTCTCGATACAATTGACTCGAAACCTTGTCTTCCTTACCACATTGTGTTTCAGATAGTAGTGTCTTACACCATGAAATATTTTACTCGGAATATCATTCGTACGGTGGTTAATGAGGGTGTCTCGACTTGCATGATGTCTTTGGCATGTTGGAAGGCCATCGACCAACCCGTTTTGTCTTCATCACCTACACTGCTTATGGAATTCGACAGTCATTCATTCTGACCACATGGAATCATTCCTTCTTTCCCCGTGCAGTTAGGAGGGAAGACCATGTACGTCAAGGTTGAAGTGGTCGATGGGCCTCTTGACTACAACCTTTTGATAGTAAGGAGTTGGACCTATTCAATGCATGCAATTGTTTCCCCCATTTTTTGGGTCTTGCTGCTTCCACATGAGGGTCAAATCATGACCATTGACCAGTTGTCCTTCTCCCGTCCTGACCCTTCATCGGGGGAATCCATGGTCCCGATGATTGATAACCCTCATCCTGACATCGTCAATGTAGGGGTTGGTTTGTGTCCATCATTGATGGGTACTTTTGATTACCCACCACCTTCTGGCGATGTCAAGCTTATATCGGTTTCCCAGCCTAAGGATGAAATCTTCTCAGTGTCGTCATTTCGAACAACTTAATTTCATGATCCATGGACTCTTCCTTCCCCATCAGCTCCGATGGAAGGGAGAGGGCATCCTGGCATGGCCATGCCCTTGTTCACGGCTGAATTTACGTACAACATTGTCCACCAATCCTCGGCTGACCCCAATCTGACTCCTGCACAATAGTTAGATCCAGCTCTCGAGCCTATTTGGGCTCAAGGTTCTCTTTCTAGTACAAATTATTTAGACTTGGTCTTGCCCTCAGACGAGGCAATTCTTGAGACGTTGACTGGTCTAGACAGATCCCAGGATGATCTTCATCATAGATCTTACTTCCTCCCAGAGTTAAGGAGAATAGAGGCGGGCGAATTTGTCTCGAATGTGAATGGAGATAGGTCTTGTCCTATTAATCCTCTGTATATGCACGTCATTTATGCTGAGGATAATATGGAGACAATCACTGAAAATATCCCTATAGATATCTTAAAAACCCCTGGCAGCATGGAGAATGTTTTCTTCGGAGAAGACTTCTCCCCTGAAGAGATTTGAATTTATACGGAGTTATTTAAAGAATTATGCAACATTTTTTCCTAGTATTATGAGGAAATGCTAGGCATAGATCCAAAAATCGTCGAACATGAAATAACGAATTACCCTAACGCCAAGCCGGTTCGACAGAAGATTCATCTGGTGAATCCTTGGAAAGTGGCAGAGATTAAGGATGAAATAGAGAAACTGCTTAAAGTTGGTTTTATCTACCCTATGCAGTTGACGAAATGGGTGCCAAATCTCGTTTTTGTTAACAAAAAACAAGGTATGATCTGTGTGATCATGCAATTATGTGACTTGAACAAAGCATGTCTGAAATATAATTTCCCCACCCCATTTATCGATCACATTATCTATGAATGTTTAGGCTGTGAGGTCTTTTCATTAATGGATGGTTTTTCGAGATATAACCAAATTCAGATCAAACCTGAAGACTAGCATAAAACATATTTTATTTGTCCTTGGGGAACATTCACATATCGTAAGATGCCTTTTGGCATGAAGAATGTTGGAGCCACTTTTCAATGAGAAATGTCTTTTTCTTTCCACGACCTTAGACATATAGTCGAGGCTTATCTTGATGACCTGGCATCACACTCTCGCAAGAGATATGATCATCCCATACACCTCTGAATAATCTTGGAACGATGTCACTACTATTGCATTCGCTTGAATCCTAGCAAGTGTAGTTTCTGCATAACGTCGGGTCTTCTCTTAGGTTTCATTGTTTCGACAACAGGGATCATGGTCGATCCTCTTAAGGTTGAGGTGATATTTCAGTTTCCTCCCTGTGCACAATACCCCATCTTCATATCTTACAGAGGAAAGAGAACTTTCTGCGGGGTTTTGTCGCAAACTACACCGATATCGCTAAAGGGTTCATGTGCCTATTAAAAAAGGGAGTCCCTTTTTGTTGGGATGAAGCTTCTCAATGCTCTTTTGAAGTGTTGAAACCTGCCCTTAGGTCTACCCCTCTACTTTGGCCTCTCGATTATAACAGAGATTTATTGTTGTACTTTGTCGCTGCAGAGTCGACCATCGACATGGTATTGGTTCAAGAGGACGATCTACTCGAGGAGAATGTTATTTATTACCTGAGTTGAGGCCTGGTTGGGTCGGAACTCAATTATTCCCATGTTGAGAATTTTCCTTTGGCAGCAGTGTGATGCAGTGACGTGCCTTCACCCAGGCACGTCCGCTCACACAGGACCTTCCTCTCTTCTCGGCCCAAAGAACTCAAAGGTTCTTTTGTTTCCCTATCGGGAAATCTGCACCCACAGTTCTCTTCGGCGCGATCCTCTCTTCTTTACTTTCAGAGGATCGGAACTCGTGGCTTCGTGAGTTCATTATTGAATGCTGAGCTCTCGGATCCCCAAGACCCGATGGTCAGTCAAATCGTTGACCTTTCCCCCTGTCAGAACTTTCTCTCTATAGCGACTTTGCAACCTTGCGATCTCGCAACCTCACAACCTCGCCGGTTGAACCGTCGAGTTTTCACCCTCCAAATCCACGAGTCCCCGAGATGCAAGAATTCAATAGAGTATTGACTCCTGTCTCCAGGCAACACGTGTCCACCCTTCGGCCGCACGGTCCCACCTTATGACCTGCCACGCATCCAACATGAACTTCGGCTCCTCGGCACTTCGCGGCTCGGCGTCCACACGAGTCTTAGCTCCTTGGCACTTCACGACTCAGCGTCCACACGAATCTCGGCTCCTCGGCACTTCGCAACTCGCTAATCCTAACACCAATATTTCAGGACTTCTCACGGCGAGGTCCCGAGATGATATTTTTGTGACACCTGTACTCCACTCACGCTCCGCTATGGCCCACACTTCTTTCCAACTGTCGAGATATCGCCTTCTCGCAACTCGCAATTCCCGTGCCCAAATTCTCAAACCCGAGACACGATCCCACGTGCATATCCAACGGTCCTCCTCTGATCTGGATCGAACGACTGTCCTTCTCTCGCTTCTCGCGTCCTCACGACTTATGATGCCCAACCCTTGGGCTTTAATCCTGTGAACTCCCAAGTTCGCGAGATCTCTAGATTTCTGCCACCTGTCCTCCTCAGATGGACGACTCACAGCCTCTCGCCACTTTGTTGCTTTCTCCCCTACTGTTCGCGAAGGCTTAACCTCTGTGCAACTTCCTGCAGATCCGACAGTTGTTAGGTATCTACCCCAGATCTGACGACCCAGATCTATTCTCCTTGTGCGCTCTCCTTCGGCTGCTCCTTACAATTGAAGATCAACGGCCCAGATGTTATCAGCCGATCCAAGGGCCGATATTGCTCCTCCCGAGCTTTAGCGCTCTTTCCTCCTGCGCTTGGAAGAATTTTGAATTTTCAAAGGCCTCGACCTTTGTTTCTTTTCTTTTCTAAAAGCTCCTTGACCTTGAGCCTCTCCGCGCTTACACAACGCTGACCCTCCTGAGCTTTGTCTATGAATCCTTGGGGGATTCTTTGACTCTTGTCCTTTGCAGAGTCTTCACACACCAGAGTGCTATCTCTTCTGAGCTTTCACAAATACTCAAACCCCTTGGGGGATTTTATCCTTCTTCTCCCTCAGATGGAGAAACTGATGCCTTCCTGGTTGTCCTTCGCTCAAGCAACCTCTTGCTGAGCCTTCTGGGTATTCAACAACCCAGTAAAGGTCCCTCGGTGGACTCTTCCTTCAAATGGCAGAACTCAAAGAGTTCTCGGTTCTCCTGTGCCTGCTTGCACACTTCCTCGACGCCCTCCTGGCGGAGTGTTTTCTTCCATAGAACATTTAGTAGTCCTGGGTTCTTCTCCTATTCATCTATGCAGTCGCTCAATGCCCTCTGGCAGAGCTTCTTAGAATCCTCAATGATTCTGGTCTTCTCTGAACTCACTGCAGAGTTCCTTCCTTTCTGCACTCCTACACACACATGCTCAATGCCCACCTGGAAGAGCTTCTCAGAACTCCTCAGAGCTTCTGACTTCTATATTCAACCTCTCAACAGAGTTCTTCCATCAGCACCTCGTTCTTACGCTCAATTCCCACCTGGCAGAGCTTCTACAGAATCCTCAGTGATTATGTTTGCAACTGTGTTTCAGCCACACAGCCTTACCTCTTGGGTATTCAGCAACCTCACAGGTCTTCTTCCTGAGTTGAGGATTCCAGTCTTGTGCCTCAGCATGTCTTTGTCTGACTCCTCAGAGTTCAGAAGTGCATCCTCAGTGCACCGGCTCTCAGAACCCTCAGCGTTCTGTCACACCCTCCCGGTATGAAGCCTCAAAGACCTCTCAAACCTGAAATCACACAAACCCCTGCAGAATGCATCCACATAACATACATTCACAACATATATATGGAACACCTACAAACATCCGTTCAACACACAGAAAATGCAGGAAAAATTGTTGCTTGTATTAACAATGGCGAAAATGCATGTATCTTTACAATGGTGTTCCAGAGCTCTCTCTGGATCTCTCATACAACCATTATATCCCTAACTTGACTAACTCAAAATGAGATCTAAAAATCTCTTTTACCTGAGGGGCACATCAAGCGCTTCCCTCCAGGTTCACCTACTCTAATAAATTACATTTTATGGCTATCTAGTCCAGTGCCTGGATCTAGATCTCAGCTGATCTAGCATTAAAGTCGATCCTATCTAATGCCTGCACAAAGGCATGGCTTCCATGGCTCACTAGCCTAAAAAATTTAATTACATTCATTTCAAATTTGAATGAGGACTGAGCCTCTCTTAAATGCGCGATTTGAATTCGCTAGCGTGGCTGGCTGCTGACATGGAGCGATGCTCCTGCATCATACTCCACAGCTACAAAAATCATGAGCTCCTGCTCATGAGATTCCCCTCTGAGCTGTTGGAAATCCTCCTGGATCCCAAACCAATCTCTGGAGCTCCTCATCTGCTCCATTCTGCTGCTACTGCTGCCTCTACACTGCTGCTGCTACTTCTCTTCTTCTTAGCTTCTCTTCACTGGTAGCCTACGCTGATCGCAACATCAGCTCCCTGATTTCCTCGATCACCTCATCTAGCTGCTCCCGTGGCTGGTCCTATTGTTGCAATCTCCCCAGCTGCAAAAAATTTTGGCCATTGGGCAGATCACTATGATCTCCCATGCCATATTCTTCATCTTCTTCGTCATCTTCATTTTCATTTGTGGCCTCAAGTTGCCACTCTGCTGCAGACTTTATCTCTGCAGTCTCTCTCCGATTGACCTGCTGCTCAGTCACCCTCTTCTCTAACAGCTCAAATTCTGCTAGTTCTCTTGATGGCTCTGGATTGTTCAACCAATCCTCCAGCATCTCTAGCTCCATATCCCATGGAGTAATAACTTTACCTGCCTGCTCTTCGGCTTCTTTTGCTGCTAGCTTCAGTGCTACAGCTTCTTTCTTTTCAGCCCCCTGGCTGAAACTAATGAGCCATCCCTCAGAATGCTCATCTTCTTCTCCCGCTTATGCTTCTGCTTCTACTGTCAGCTTTAGTGTTTCAGCTTCCTCAACTTCTTGGCTGAAGTCATTGAGCCATTCCTCAGAATGCTCATTCTCTTTCCCTTTATCTGCTTAGGCAGTCTCAAATGTCTGCTCCAATTTCCTTTTGACCGTCATCTCCAACTGTGACTGTTCTACTGTTGCACCATCTGCAACACAAATTTTTGCCTCCTCTTGGGCACGTGGTAGGAATACTCCAATTTCCCCAATCATCAGAATATCATCCTGATCCTTTACCTCTGTCAGCTGCATCTGCTGATCCAAATTCACCTCTAAATTTATGAGACCCTCAGACAGTCTCATCTTCTCTGTCAGCTCCTTTGGCTGATCCAAATTCATCTGCTCATCCCTGCCCACCTGGCAATATGGGATGTCTTTGCCGCCCTCCTGGCAAACTATGAGATCAATCGATATCATCTTCACCAACAATCCTTACTGAATTGAACTCTTCATGAGACCTTCAGATGGTCTCAATTGTTCATCTCTGCCCACCTGGCAGTTCAATACGTTTCTGCTACCCTTCTGGCAGTCTTCGATGCTTCCACTGCCCTCCTGGCAGTCTTTGAGATCTTCATCTGATCTCCTTTCATTGCCTAGCTGGCAATGTGAAATTCCCTGGCTGTCCCCATAATATTCTGTGAGATCCTCAACTGATCTCAACTCGTTGCCCTCATGGAAAACTGGAATTTCTATTCTACCCTCCTGGAATTCCTTGAGATCCTCAGATGATCCCAATTCATTCTTTGTTCCCTTGCCCACCTGGCAATATGGAAACTCTCCACTGCTCTCCTGGCAGTCTATGAGATCCTCAGACGATCCCAATTTATCTTCTTCATCATCCCAATCATCGAGAATTTTTCCAGTCTCTAGCATACAGCGATCAATCATCTCTTCCTCTCTGACCTTGAGGTTTTCAACATACCTCAACCATTTTCTCAACAGCCTGCGCTGTCTCATGACCATCAACTCCCTGATTGGCCATCTTGCTTTTGCCTTCTTCATGGGAAATTCATGCATCTGTCTCCTCCTCCTATACTTCCTTATCCGCAGTTCAAACTCCTCTACATCTGCCTTTAATTCGTAGAGGTCTTTATCAAATTCTCTATCCATTTCTGCAAGATTTTATGCCTTGCTCTTCTTTCTATGGCCTTTAGTAGCCATTTTGGTGTATCTATCTGCTTCCCTGATAGATTTGTTGCTGTCACTCTGCATCCCTGAGTGTTCCAGCTTCATCTTCTCACAGTCCTGTTGACTGTCTCCTTGATTTCTGCCTACCCGCAAACAATCATTACAGAGTCCTCAGTGCTCTATCTTCTCTGACATTCTCTTTCTCCTCCTTGCCTGAAATATAAAGACAAGAACTCTCTCTGATACCACTTGATGTGTATCAGAGTGCTTCAGTTCCTCATTCTCCTCCTCGCCTGAAATATACAGATGAGATATCAGCTTTGATACCACTTGATGCAGCGACACGCCTTCGCCCAGGCACGTCCGCTCACACAGGACCTTCCTCTCTTCTCGGCCCAAAGAACTCAAAGGTTCTTTTGTTTCCCTATCGAGAAATCTGCACCCACAGTTCTCTTCGGCGTGATCCTCTCTTCTTTACTTTCGTAGGATCGCAACTCGCGGCTTCGTGAGTTCGTTATTGACCGCTGGGCTCTCAGATCCCTGAGACCCGATGTTCAGTCAAATCGTTGACCTTCCCCCTGTCAGAACTTTCTCTCTATTGCAACTTCGCAACCTTGCGATCTCGCAACCTCGCCGGTTGAACTGTCGAGTTTTCACCCTCCAAATCTACGAGTCCCCGAGATGCGAGAATTCAACGGAGTATTGACTCCTGTCTCTAGGCAACATGTGTCCACCCTTCAGCCGTGTGGTCCCACCTTATGACCTGCCACACATCCAACATGAACTTCAGTTCCTCGGCACTTCGTGGCTCGGCGTCCACACGAGTCTCGGCTCCTCGGCACTTCGCGACTCGGCGTCCACATGAATCTCGACTCCTCGGCACTTCACAACTCACGAATCCTAACACCAATATTTTGGGACTTCTCATGGTGAGGTCCCAAGATGATATTTTTGTGACACCTGTACTCCACTCACTCTCCACTATGGCCCACACTGCTTTCCAACTGTCGGGATATCGCCTTCTCGCAACTCGCGATTCCCGCGCCCAAATTCTCAAAATTTTTCTTGCGAGGTCCCGAGACACGATCCCACGTGCGTATCCAACGGTCCTCCTGCGATCCGGATCCAATGGCTCTCCTTCTCTCACTTCTCGCATCCTCGCGAATTATGATGCCCAACCCTTGGGCTTTCACCCTACGAACTCCCGAGTTCGTGATATCTCTATATATCTACCACCTATCCTCCTCAGATGGATGGCTCACAGCCTCTCGCCACTTCGTTGCTTTCTCCCATGTTGTTCCTGAAGGCTTAACCTCCGTGCAACTTCCTGCAGATCCGGCGGCTGTCGGGTATCTACCCCAGATCTGACGACCCAGATCTGTTCTCCTTGTGCGCTCTCCTCCGGCTGCTCCTTGGACTTGAAGATCAACGGCCCAGATGTTATCAGCTAATCCAAGGGTCGATATTGCTCCTCCCAAGCTTTGGCTCTCTTTCCTCCTGCGCTTGGAATAATTTTGAATTTTCAAAGGCCTTGACCTTTGTTTCTTTTCTTTTCTGTAAGCTCCTTGACCTTGAGCCTCTCCACACTTACACAACGCTAACCCTCCTGAGCTTTGTTTGTGAATCCTTGGGGGATTCTTTGACTCCTTCCCTCTACAGAGTCTTCACACACCAGAGTGCTATCTCTTCTAAGCTTTCACAAATACGCAGACCCCTTGGGGGATTTTATCCTTCTTCTCCCTCAAATGGAGAAACTGATGCCTTCCTAGCTATCCTTCGCTCAAGCAACCTCTTGCTGATCCTTTTGGGTATTCAACAACCCGATAAAGGTCCCTCGGTGGACTCTTCCTTCAAATAGCAGAACTCAAAGAGTTCTCGGTTCTCCTGTGCCTGCTTGCACACTTCCTCGACACCCTCCTGGTGGAGTGTTTTCTTTCACAGAACGTTCAGCAGTCCTGGGTTCTTCTCCTATGCATCTATGCAGTCACTCAATGCCCTCCGACAGAGCTTCTTAGAATCCTCAGTGATTCTGGTCTTCTCCAAACTCACAGCGGAGTTCCTTCCTTTGTGCACTCCTGCACACACACACTCAATGCCCACCTGGTAGAGCTTCTTAGAACTCCTCAGAGCTTCTAACTTCTATCTTCAACATCTCAACAGAGTTCTTCCTTCAGCACCTCGTGCTTACGCTCAATGCCCACCTGGCAGAGCTTCTACAGAATCCTCAGTGATTCTGTTTGCAACTGTGTTTCAGCCACACAGCCTTACCTCTTGGGTATTCAGCAACCTCACAGGTCTTCTTCCTGAGTTGAGGATTCCAGTCTTGTGCCTCAGCACGTCTTTGTCTGAATCCTTAGAGTTCAAAAGTGCATCCTCAGTGCACCGACTCTCAGAACCCTCAGTGTTTTGTCACACCCTCTTGGTATGAAGCCTCAAAGACCTCTCAAACCTGAAATCACACAAACCCCTACAGAATGCATCCACATAACATGCATTCACAACATATATATGGAACACCTACAGACATCCATTTAACACACAGAAAATGCAGGAAAAACTGCTGCTTGTATTAACAATGGTGAAAATGCCTGTATCTTTACAATGGTGTTCCAGAGCTCTCTATGGCTCTCTCATAAAACCATTCTATCCCTAACTCGACTAACTCAAAATGAGATCTGCAAATCTCTTTTACCTGAGGGGATCATCGAGTGCTTCCCTCCAGGTTCACCTACTCTAATAAATTACATTTTATGGTTGTCTAGTCCAGCGCCTGGATCTAGATCTCAGTTGATCTAGCATTAAAGCCAATCCTATCTAACGCCTGCACAAAGGCAAGGCTTCCATGGCTCACCAGTCTAAAACATTTAATTACATTCATTTCATATTTGAATGAGGATTGCGCCTCTCTTAAATGCGCGATTTGAATTCACTAGCGTGGCTAGCTGCTGACATGGAGTGATGCTCCTGCATCACAGTGAATGTTGTCCAGCGGTTCCCGTCATTACATTATGCTTCGTAAGACCACCGTCATTGTTGTTGTGAACCCCTTTGAATATGTGTTGACATAGCGGGTCATTGGTGGAAATATCAATAGATATATTGTAATCCTATAGGAATTTGACTTGGATTTTGTTTCCACAAAATCCAAAAAGTCATTGGTACTTGCGGAACTTATTTCGAACTTCCAGTTGAATCTAGTGATGACACTCCTAGAGAATCACCTATCAAAGGAGATATTTTTTTATCACATCTTCAGACCCCTAGTATGGATATATAATAGTCTATCTCCAGACTTTGAAGTGCCCTGCTTCTGCTTCCCACGACGAGCGTCAACAAATTCTCCATTAGGCACGAAACTATCTCATACTCGATGACACTTTGTGTCGTCAAGGTGTAGATTTCATTCTTTGTCGATGCCTTATACACGAGGAAGCAAAGCTCATTATGAACGATTTCCAAACTGGAGCATGTGGTGGTCATTTTTCCGCGTTGGAAACAACCCAAAATATTCTACGTGTCGGTTACTTCTAGCCTACGTTAATCAAAGATTGCATTGAGTTGGTCAAGCATTGTTACCCATGTTAGATATTTTATCGGAAGATGAGGGCACATCCTTCTCCCATGTTTCCCTTCATCACTTTTGGTCCCTTCACTAAATGGAGGATTTATTTTGCTACATGTCACCCGGCTTCAGCGAGGGGGCATCGTAGTGGCAGAATACTTCACAAAGTGGGTCGAGGCTATGCCAATGTTTAACAATGATGGAGAAACAACATCTCTCTTCATTTTTAACTAGATAGTAGCAAGGTTCATCATCCTGAAGGATATTTTCACTGACCATGGCAGTCACTTCCAAAATAAAATGATGTTCAAGTTAACATCAAATCTTAGGTTGAGGAAAGAACATTCATCACCCTACTACCCACAAGCAGATGGTCAAGTGGAAGCTATGAATAACTCTCTCAAGACTATTATTCAACGAACGATAAATTCTTCCAAGTCAAATTGGCATTTGATTTTGTAATTGACATTATGGGCCTATCAAATGTCTATAAAGACTTCCACTGGTTTCTCACCTTTTCAACTCATATACGAGATGGAAGAAATCTTTCCTATTGAGTGTCAGATCTTGTATTTAAATTTGGAAGTGGAGTTACTTCTAGACACTTCACCGCTTGAGGAATGCCTATTATATATCGAGTAGCTCTATGAGCAATGTCATAATGCAGCCTCATCCAATGAGGCTCATAAGAAATGAGTCAAGTGTCAATATGATCGATCCCTTCGTCCTCAGATTTTCTCCGAAGGCGGTCTTTTCTTGGTCTACGATCAAGACAAGGATCCCCTTGGGGCAGGAAAGTTCAAACCCATGTCGTTCAGACCTTTCATCGTGAAAGAGGTCTTAAAGAAGAGTGCTTACCATCTAGTTGACTTTGAGGGAAATTCCTTGGAGGATCCTAGAAATGGTCTCTACCTCAAGAACTATTACTCTTAACTTGGTCGCCTGGGTGACTTCTTGTACATATGTATATTTCTTATACAGTTCTTGTATTTTTTTTTATGGACGTGTCATTATTTATGTCATATTTTTTCACTGTGGCAGATGTCAAGTGAATCAAATATTTTCTTTGGGTTCATGGACGATGCTATCTGACACACTTGGAGGCTTGCTTCTGCAGTTTGGGTGATTTTCACACTTAAAGGCCAGTTGCTATCTTCAGGAGGTATCTATCTAGGTGACGCCACAAACAATGTCATCGAGTACAATGCAGTGATAGATTTTCTTCATGATGCTTTGTCGCATGACATTTCTCACCTCCGGGTCTACTTAGACACTCAGTTGGTTGTTTCCGAGTTAAATGGAGTTTACTGCTTTTATGATCCTACTTTGCACCGATGTTTCCTTAGGGTACGTCTCTTAGAATGTTACTTTGATTACATTACGTATATCCATGTTCCTAGGAGATTAAATCAAACAACAAATACTCTAGCTAATCAAGTATTAGATTGGCATGTTGCACACACATAAGAAGAAGAACACACATACACATGTGCATACATTTGTAAAAAATGTGATCCATAAGACGAATAAAGATCTAAACATATATATGTCAAAAAATGTCATGAGTACATAGGTGGGTACGAATGCCTCAAAAATAAGGTTCGATATACATCACGGGGATTATGGCCTCAATAATATAAAAAAGTTTCCCTTGGCACATAATATTCTAGATTATCTAAGCTCATGGCCTATTGTACCTACCGTAGTGAACAACAGCGTTGGACAAATGCTGAAAAAGATGGACCCAAGTCTGTGGCAGCCCCACTACATGAGGTTGCATGGAAGGTGGGATAACCTCGATCTCATCCATAGAAACTGTATGAGTGAGCATGGTGAGGTTCCGCTCCACCCACCTCAAAACTTTCTCAGCCTCTTTGGCTGGATATCCCCCTGCGGTTGTTGGTCCACCGGCTATTGTTGGTCCCACCTCTGGTCGAGGACGTCGTCGAGTCTTCGTGAAGTTGATCGGGCGCACTGGTCCCACATCTGTACATAACAAATAAAAAATTTAGTACTCTGATGCATATAAAAATGATATATATAAAAGAAATTAAAAAATAAATAACTTTAAAAACATGTACCTTGCTCTCCTTTCTCCTCTCTAGGAGATACGTGCATATCTGGATCTCTAGAGAAGTTTATTTTAATGTAGGGTTAGTCCTATATCATTGGAATATTTCATGCCCACCAGTCAAGGAATTTGTCGTCAAAGGCCTCTATGGTCCTCCCTCCCCCCTTTCGTGACAGCAGTGCTTCCCATCTGCATACTATTGGGAAGGAGGCCACATGCCCTCATACAGTCTCTCTAGGACTCATAATGGGTACTCTCGAAGAAGAAGAATGAGAAAAGGATTGTGCCAAAACCAAAGTTCTTTTTGTTGCGCTCTTGACACTCTGTCAACTACCTCTTCATGCATGTGAGCATGGTCTTACTCCAGTCATAGATATGAGCCTGTTGGAACTGAATCGCACAATGCATGTGCACCCAAGAATCCTGTTGAAGGGTTGTAGATCCAGTAATACTCTCAATAAGTAGTATTATCACCCTCAATGTCAAGCTGGTGATCTTGTGAATGGGAACTTGAGAACCTACCTTCTCAGTGTCGGCCTCACAATACATCCTGATGGAATCCTCAATGTTGAAAGGCCCTGGGGGAAAGGCATGCATATTGACTGGTTCCTCTCTCCTTGAGAGGCTAGTCAAGAACTATATATCCTCATTCGTTGGAGTCAATGAATGACCCTCTATCATAAATGCCTCTTCATCCAAATGTGAGTAGTCAACTACGGTGTTCAGTAGCCTAGGTTGCGCCCTCATAAATGGACACCAAAAGAAATTCCACAACCCACATTATTTCAATGTGGCAATGGCAACAGGGTCCTCATCGACCAGTATATCAATGTCCTTGTGTTCCCTCTCCCTCTAGTGGACGTACATCCTGTTCCATGATAGATAAAAAGGGTGTTAGCTCTTGCATTCTTAATTTTTTTCAAGCCTTTTGAGGGTGTATGTGGTTTGTTTGGCCACGGTCATGTATGTACACTGGCAGATTGTTTTCTTCATGCATACATATGCAGACTATCCTTGGACAACCCACATACACGTAGGGCCTCCCTTTTTGGGAGAGATTGCCCCCTCAAAAACAAAAATAAATGCATAAAGAAAGGATAGGAATGCAGGAGGGATACATTTGTACTTACTTGGTCCAAGTGGAAGTTCGTTTCGTCCTCCAAAGCTCCCAATATCAACTTCTTTAGAAAAGGGGATTTTTTTCTCCTTTTGGTCAATTTCAAAATGCAATGGTGAAATTGAGCTGCCAACTTCTATTTATAGACTTGTTTGGCCCTTTTTGCCACTTTTTTGACCCCCTTTGTCATTTTTTCTGTCTTGGAAATCATTTAATTCCATCCTCGAGTTTCTTATTGGATGTTATGATACACTTTTTCCTTTTGGTTTGGTAACTTTTTGAGAGGTGGGTCACTTTAAAGGTCCTTTGGTAAAATTCGGTTTTCCAACTTTTTGCATATATGTTAGGATTTCAACTCCACTTTTTGCACCTCTTTGTCTTTTCCACTTTTCCATAGGATCTATCCCACCAAAGTGCGACACAAAACCTTCTTTGTTTCTTTATAGGTGTCATGGTTAGGTGGTAGAGCCTACCTTTACATGGATGCCCTAGATAGATCCTTGTTGCATTTTAGCATCCATGTTGTCTATGATGACTATAGGCTCAGGAGTCCTTGTTAGTCCTGTCATGATTATGATATTGAGCCTCTTTCATCTAATGCACCATCACTCTTGGCCTCACCCTCAGGACTCCCAAAATAATCAAGCTTCATTGTCTTTCAAGCTTTCTTTGAAATCAGAAAGCAACATCCGACAAGATTGCATTTATGATTTTTTATCTTGTCTAGATTAACTGAGAAAAGTAACCTTCTGGAGTCTTCTTTAAGCCCTTTTCTGGCTCTCTAAACATGAAAATATTTTCGAGTGATCTTGTTTCCCTTCACGCTCACCAAACTCAAATTTGAAGGCACGTCTGTCCGACGGTAGTTTACCCCTTTTTCAGTCTGGATGGTCAATTGTACGAAAAAAGGTATTCTCTAGGAACTTCGGTTCACTAGAAGAGTATTCTCAGGTATAATTTTAACCCTTTTTCGGGCCTGAGGGACTAAATTTACGAAAAAGGAACATTCTCCTTGGTTTTATTTTATCACCTTTTTTGGGCCTTGGAGATTACTTACAAAAAAAGAACCCCCATGAAGTCCATAGTCAAGCTCTTTTTAGACTCCCTAAAATTGAAAAGATCATCGGGTGACCTTATTCCTTCACATTGATTAAATTGGTACAAAAGAACATTTTTTGGCATGCGTTTACCCCTTTTTCTGGCCTGTGAATTGTGGAGGAAAAAGGTACACCTCGGGAGATTCGTCTCATCGGGAGAGTTCTCCTCAGTAAATTTTATACTTTTTTGGGCTAAGGAGACTAAATCCAGAAAAAACAGTGATTCCATAGTTAATCTCTTTTCAGACTCCTTAAAATTGAAAATATTGTCGAGTGATCTTGTCTTTGTCACACTCTTTAAAATGGTTTTTAATAGACAGCTTTTCGATGCTATTTTACCCCCTTTTCGAACCGACTAGACTATGTTCGAAAAAGGTACTCCTTGGAGTCTTCTTCAAACACTCTAAATGTGAAAAAAATATCGAGCTTACCTTCTCTGGGCTCATTTAAAACACATTGATGGGGGTTTCATTGTGTCTTTCTAATCACATTTGCATCTCTGCATATTTGGCCTAATGTTGGCTCCATGTTTCTCTCAACTGAACCTTTGAAGCATACCTTATATGCAATCCTTGTAGCACTTTTCCTCTACGACATGACACCTTGACCCATGGAGAATTTTTCCCCGAGTGTCCTTTTCCTGCACATGTCTCCTTGCTCTGAGCATTAGTGTGTTCCTTGCGCTTGGAACTAGTATGCTTTCTTATGACACTCGTTCTTCCTATGTATTGTAGCATTCTTTTATTCTTTTTCAAGATCTTTTAAAAATTGAAAAAGACAAAAAAATAAAAAAACCCAAAAAGAGGGGACAAGAAATATGTATTATTTTTTGGCAGCACAATGAGTTGCCCTTGGACAAAGCACATCCTTTCATTTTTTCATCAAGCATTGGGATCTAGTATGACCTTAGGAAGTTATTCTCGCTACATAGAGCTATGTCCTCCTCTGTTTGGTTACTCTTCCAAACACATGGAGAGTTTGTGTTGTCTCCTGCATCATGAACTTATGTCAATGTCATGCTACCTGAGTCTGATCATCTTTCGTGCTTTTTTACAAGGGAAGTTTCACCCAACCTAAGTCGGAATTTATGAAGTTTGTCTTTTGACCTCATGAGTCAGACATCCCGAAAGTCCAATCAAGTCTTCATTCAAAATCAACGAAGTTCTCTGCATGATCATCGAGATCCTCTTGTATTTTCTTGCCGAGCCATTGAAGACCTCTGGGTAGTGAATTCATACACTCACATTGTACTCCTACCCGAGTTTTGAAGATCTTGAAGTTGTTGCTCGAGCTATGAAGACCTCATCTCCATCCATCAGAAATTATTGGCTTCTTGAAGATGGATACTATACTTGTATATCTTTGATTTTGAGATGTAGATCCACTATGTATTGCTCGTGGCTACACTTTATATAGTTATATGACATGGATCTGCAGTGTATTTGATTGGAAACCATGATTTATTTCATCCCGAGCATGGGTATGCCCACCTCAGAGAGACAATTATTATTTTGCAAATGGCACCTCTCGAACTCTAGTCTCAAGTTCACTCGTTTCGTACATTGGTGAATATTTGGTAATGTATTTCGGCCATCAGATGCTCTTCTAAACTCACACATTAGGGGGAATCTGTTATAACCCTAAATTTCTCTACACATGCATACCTGGCCTTTGGCCCTCTTACTTGCATTTTTTCCAAATCACTGCTAAGTTGCTCTTCTTAAAAACCAATTTTTTGAAGATGTACTCGCCTTGCACCACTACTTCCCGCATACATACGCTTGTTGCACCACTATGGCTCGCATACATAAGCATGCTACACCATTACATCCTACATATACTTATAAAAGTTACAAAAAATAAAAAGTTGCAAGGAATTCATTGAGATTGCGGGATATTGGGTAGTTTCCCAACTAATCCATCGCCTATATCCCATAACCCAACCGAATAACCATCTTTTTGGCATATAAAAGGATGTGTTTGGGTCTCATTTTACATATAGACATAAGAACAATGAAACTCTGACCATTTCACATCCCCTTGTTTCCCAAGTTATTGCATCCCTTTTGTGAGAATTTCCTCAGCATTTCCCCATTATCCCTTCTTCCTCCATGAGAACCCATTCACTTCCCAAGAAAATATCAGAAGGTTGAGAGGAGAATCCATACAAAGGTGCACTTGGATCTTGGTGAAGAGGAGCCCGGGCCAAGTTCGTCGAGTAGTAGTCGGCTTTTATTGTAAAGTTATAATCATTGTGTTATTAATAAAAGAATTACTTTTCCTATCCCAAATCATGGTGTACTAAATTATTTTATTGGTTTATGTTTTGACATTCTAACATCTAACCCTAATTTGTATATGAAATAACATACTTGCAGTTTTTTGTTTGTCTATCTTTGAATGCAGGTCAGCCCTGAGAGGAGGTGTGCAGTCAACAAAACTTTCAAGCACGAGGGGATCATCACCGGATGCATATTATAGGTATAGTTACCCGATATCCCTCATCTTTTATTTTCTTGTATGAGTTTTGGTATGTTTGGGGTAGTTTAGAGAAGTAGTTGACTTTTAGACGGTTAATTGATCTTCCTACATTCTGAACCCTAGTGTAGATAAAGGAGGGTTTTGCCCGCTAGCAGTTTTCATTAGGAGGTAAAGAAAGAAAAGGGTGGAGCTTGGCATGATAGACACATTAAGAAGAAGAAATTTAAGGAAGGAGATCCGGTTCTCCTCTATGATAGTAAATAATTGCAGCACCCAGTGAAGTTCAGGATGCATTGGCTAGGGCCATATGAGAAAAAGTCTATCGTGGATGGAAGTGTTGTGCAACTGCAAGACTTAATAAGAAAGGATATTCAAGGATTGGTGAATGATAGTCGACTGAAACTGTATAGGGGAAATTGAACTACTAACCCTTAGTAGTTGAAGTGCATAGAAGTAGAGTTGTTACATAGTGTATATAGTAGGAGTAAAAGAAGAAAAAGAAAAGAAAAAAGTGAGTAAAAGAAGAAAAAGGAAGAAAAATACATAGTAGATGGATAAGTGGTTGACAGATAGTTGGAAGATACAACATGCAACATAATATAATAAGTGGTATGACAGAACCTGAAGACACTATGTGATAGAAAAGGGTGAACACGATGCAACAAGATAGAAAACAGTCGGAAAAAGAAAGACGATGAATGGAAAAGTAGGGCACATTTATGAAAGTGTTTATAAATTGGGAAAAGCATGAAAAGGTAAACACTTAGTGTGATTTTGAGCAAAGAGGAGCAAAGGAGAAAACATGGTGTGATTGGGTGAGAAGTTTTGAAGAATCCAACCTAGGTTTACAACGATTTTTATCTGATCTAGAACAATGACACCATTGAAGTTCGAAGCACCTAGTCAGTTTGCAAGAAGGACGAGAAGCACCATAGCATAGATGAAATCAATGGAGGATGTGACAGGAGTGTTATATGTGGATGAGATCATGTCTCCAATTAGTGAGTCAATTAGTATGATGTTTGTCGAGGAGAAGAACCCACAAGAATAAGAAACATAGGTAAACTAGGTGGAAGAAGGTCGAAACACTAACACAAAAGGAAACCCTAACACAACAAAACTAGAAGTGGTGCACACATAGGGAGAAAAAAATGAAGAAGATGATGAGAAGATGTAATCAGATCAATCTATGATAGCGCAAAACCCTAGGACAAAACAACCTATAAGGTCGAAGATATTACAAATAAATATGACAACAATGCATCTCAAAACATAGAGGAAGAAATACATAACTAGATCACAGGTCCATCAAAGAAGAAAACAAAGACAACAGTAATAGTAGCGCACATAGAAGCAAGTTTCATTTTCATTGGCCCATATTCAAAAATAAATAATAGTTGTAAGGACATGTTGGGGTTTGTTCCCAAACTAAAGCATGCAAATCACAACATCGTAGAGGTGTCTAAGTTTCTTGATCTTGCACAAGAAATTTATATGAAGATAAAATGGATAAGATCATTAGGAGTTACAATATTAGAACCCAAACTATGGATTACAGGGTTGTATAATACATGCATAATGAATTTGTTGGAAATCCCACACTTTGGAAGGGGGAAGGATGTCAATACTTGCGTGAAGAAACTACTGGCGAGAGTACATGGAGGATTTTTGTGGATGGAAAAACCTGTCCCAATTGATGTAGACCTAATTGAAAAGTTTACATGACTTCCAATAGATGGGTTGAATCCAGAATAGTACTTAGATGACAAAATGAATGAAAAGACAATCGTAGAAGAAGTAAAATACCAATTTGGAATTGATAGGGGAAACAAAGGCATGATTATCAAAAAATAAATGATCTAGACACAAGATTCATGACAAATTTAATGGCTTGCAAGTTACTAAGAAAATTTCACAAGTAAGAGGCACCAGTAGGAGTGGTAGAAGCAGTCGTGCAATGTGCAAAGGAGACTGTACTTAGTTGGGAACCATACTTGTTGAACCTTTTTTTGGATTATTGCATAGATGCACATGATTCTGGGACAGAGTTCCATTATTATTGGTTGCTCATTTTGATATCCGTAGTGGCATGGGATAAACCAAAATAGTCACCCTTATGTGACAAGAGAGGAAAGTGTTGTGCAACAAGGTATATAAACAAACCTATGGCACATTGCATATCCTAAGTAGAGGAAATATAATACCAATATTTTTATCATGTATCTCAAGGATATGCAAGAAAATATACCAGACACATGGAGGATCTCACTAGGAGTGGTGAAGGAGAACGAAGAGATAGCAAATTTCAAAACATCTAGACACAACATGTGGATACAAGCAAGGAGACACCCCAAGAAGAAATGGTTAAAGATACAATATTGTATCACAGTAGAAGAAGTACAATGGGTGATAGGGGAATGGTCAGATCAATGGAAGGTTCCAGTTGTTGACAAGAAAGGAACAAAGGGTAAGGAACAAGTAGGAACTAGAAAATCAAGTAGTCTTGTAACGAATACCAGGAAATCATCAGAGCGCACTCACCAATAAAAAGTAGGGTACAGTAAAGAATTAGAGGAAGAAGGAAATGGTACCTAGCGCCTCATTACTAGAAATTGAGTGCCCGGAAGGAATAAAAGGTAAAGTGGAGACCTACTAGAGGATAATAACCCCACGCAGACAAAGAAAACACTAAAGAGAGGATCAATGACGAATATAGGGGGACAATGCAAGAAGATGAGGGAACACAAGGAGACCCCTAATATTACAATAATTGAGAATGATGTATAATAGGTGGCAGACAAAGTGCAAGATCGAGGAGAATAAGCATTATAAATGGAAAAGTCATAAAGATATGAATTAATGAAAAATTTGATGGAGTTTAAATAATTTTTGGAAAGCCTACATATCAATGTAGCACAACAAAAAGGCACAGCGCAGCAAGAGAAAACCCATGAAGAAAAGGAGACAGTACAGAAAAGAACAATGGGAAGTGAGACTTTCCAAATCAACCAAGGTATGTTACAAATAGACAAGGACACAACGCAGAAACCTTTACAGGATATAGAGAAGATGGACTTGACGTTGTCCAATATTCCAACCAAGGCATTATACAAGTTGTAGATTAGTTTCATGAATGAATTTCAATCAAGGGCTAGGACATATGTGATGAAATTAGAGACAACCAAGGAGGTAAAGGAGATACTAAAGATAGGCCTCAACCAAGTGCAACTTGAGAGGGACGAAGAAAAATAGTGCATGGAAAAATTAGAACAAAGGTTTGTGGAAGTCTTTAATACCATCCCAGACAACATACAAGCACAGGAGTTAAGAATAGAAGAGGATATCCAAAAGATAGTGCAAGCTATGGAAAACTACAGATAGTAAATCACAGACCTGGCTGAGAAGGTGATCCCTAGCACTCCACCAAATATCAAAGAACAGAGGGAACAACTAGTTGTAGAATACACAGAAAAAATTGAAGGGGAGATTAACAGAATGACAGAACTATACAACAATACAACACAGATGTGGACATAATTGAAATAATATGGACATAAACACTGCAGTACGTGACTTGAAGAACAGAAGAAAATAAATATGGCTATATTAGACAGGATGAAGAGTGTGTAGGAGATGAAGAATCTGCAGGAAGACTTGAAGTCAATCCAGATGGAAAAACAATTAAGGCAGGCTCAGCTGTAGCCATTGCAGGAAGGGTAAAAAATGATGATTAAAAAGTTGGAAGAAAAAAAGGGAAAGATAGAGAAACTACACTTGGAAAGTGTAGAAGGGATAAAGGAGCACATTACAATGCAGTTGGTAGAAAACATTGCAGAAAGGAGTGTGCAGGAAAAAGCACAAGTACAAGAGTTGACACGAAGATTTCAGGCATTGAAGAAGTCAGTGTAGGAGAAAAACATTGCCTGAGTGGCTTGGGAAGAGCCACATGTAAGTGTTGGGGGCCTCTTGGAGAAGGATATTTTGGCAAAATGCATAGCATCTTTGGAAAACAATTAATAAAGAGACCAAAAATGGAGTGTGCACTAGAATTTAAGGGAAAGAGGTGCACCGAGCAATAAGGAAAAGTAGCACGTCAGGCAATAAGGAAAATCAAGGCGAGAAAGAGGAAATACAAAGGAAGAAAGAAAAATCGCATGATGAGGAAACGGTTGGATTTAGGACCAACCATGCGTAGGACGTTACAATGTGGAAAAACCTAATCCACTTAGGGTTAGGGTTTTGGGTCCTTGTTGTAATGGATTTTACCCATTTTGGTAGTATACATATGTATTGTAAGATCTGAGGAGATCGTCTAGTATCTAGCAAATGAGAAGAGTTAGAGTACTTTTTGCACAGTGATATCATAGATCTAGTTTTGGAGTCAGTTTGGAGATGAGTCTATTTTGAAGTTGTAACTGGGGGTCAGGTTGCAAGATGTGGAGCTTGGTGCGACACTGGTCAACCTCACCATTATCACTATTTTGTACTCTAATGCAATGCGTGCAGCACAAAACCTTGATGAAGATGAATAAAAACGTAGATATTGCCAGATCTTTGTGGACATAGCCAAGGGGGGGTGAACCAAGATAAAATATTGTGTCAATGTGTGGAATTTTTCTTTTATGGTTTTCAATTATCTATGATGAATGTATGAATAAATGAATGAATTAATCTATTAGAATGCAACATGCACTAGATTAGGCATGTTATTTTACTGCAGAATGAATGTTAATGAATGAATATGGTTATATAATGGTAAATTGTATGAATGTTGAAGTAGAATATTATTCCTAACATCCCCATGAGAAACATCCCTTCTATGACTGTAGACATATGGGTCCTACAGTCACCCATAAGCCATCTCGAGTGAGAATGCGTTGTGCACTCTGTGCGCAGTGTTTCCTTTTGGTCTCCATAAGGGTTGATTCCTTCTAGGGTTTTGTTTGAGAACTAAGGAAGAACCCAGGTCATCCCATGCATACAACACTTCATAAAGAAGAAATTCTAAAGACTTTGGAAGTTATAATGGATGAGATGACTTCAAAATTCAAAAGGGCCACCAAGGTTGTTGATAATCTCAGGGAAAACCGAGATGGATAAAATGAATGATGAATTTAATCAAAAATCGTAGTTGGAATGGGACATCCATTTGAAATATTTTGAATCTACAAAAGTAAAACATTGTGAAGAAATTGAACATATTGGGAGAGAGGATGAAAACGAGATATCATGTTTGCAAACTAAGCTAGATGAAACCAAACAATTTATTGAATAGAAAATCCTTCAAATCAAGGGATTGGAACATGACAAGGAAAATATTGAAGAGGTCCTAGAAGAAAACAAGTAAAATACTCTCTCTTTGGAAACAGTCAAAGCAGAGGCTATTGACCTTAATGAAAAGCTTAGACTTGAGAAGAAATAATTATCATGCCTTATAAATGATATACAAGTTGATCGAGATGATCAATTGAGACTTGAAGACCAAATATTTGAAATCAGGGATCATTACCAAAAGGAAAATGATTCCTTCGACAAGATCTTTGACTGGAAAGGAGTATATTAAATTCCCCAAGCTAAATTTCCATGTTATTCTAGAAGATAAAGTATAAAAGACAAAGTATTCTTCGATACTTGGAAGCCTCTATTAGAAGATGTCCAAGTCATACAAAAGACAACATATAAAGAATGTAAATGGTTATAGAAGAGTTATGATGATCTCCTTGAATAATTTTTGATGCAGCTGATGTCCCCCATTAATGAAGCAACGCATGCCAAAATCAGAATAGTTGAGGTCAAGAAACATAGGGAAACTAGCAGGGTGAACATTGAGAATTTAACTGAGGTAAATAATGAATCTCTAGAAGAGTATATGTTGATACCTGTCAAACTCATCACTATGGCCTAATATTTCATTAAACGCACAACACAAGAACTGAATCAAGAAGTTTCCACCAAGGTTTGTGACGGTGAATTAGACATCGAAAAGATGCAGTCAGAGAAGTTACAAAAGAATCAAGATCATGGATAAATATTCACTATGGAAAGGATATCAGGACCAAATGCAGATGCATAAGAACCCATGATGATCCTGATTTTCATAACTACTCCACTTGTATCATCTTTTCTTTTTGTAATCCTAATAAATAAAGGAATGTGAAGAGTCACTTTTGTAAACTAATTTTTTCTTATGATTGAATCTCAAGAATGTAAACAATCCCCGAATAGTTATAAAAGGGATGAGTGTAAATGAGAAAAGGATTTTGGACTCGGATTGTATCAAGACAATATTATTACTTTATGTGAATTTGAACAAGAGATGCTTTGGATATTTTGGTATAAATGTGTATGAATGAGACTATTATGTTTATGCATGTTTATTTTTTAAATGTGTGGATTTTAGTTTAATGAACTATTTCTATACTATTTTTTGTATGTCCACAGTTGCCATTATTTTCATATCAAGTGCAACGACTATATGACAAGTTGGTGAAACAATTAGTTGTGTCAGACTCATTATATTGTTAAATTATCAAATTCCTTTTTTTTATGAATTATTTATGTGCAATTAATATAATTTTTAAATGCACTTATTTTTATATCTTGCTCCTAAACAAGATAGGATAGGATAGAATAGGAATGCATCTTAGGACAATAATTAATCATTTTAGTCTAGTTTAGTTCTCTAGAATTTTAGTTCATCTGAGAACATTTTGTTCTCAGATTCAGATTCAAATAATTAGTTTAGATCGGAAACCAGACCAACATTTGGGTCAGAAATGCTATCTCAAATAAGAGTGGGTGTAAATGGGACCTTCCATTAGGTGTTCTCCCTTAACTTCTTGAATGGATCTTTCAGGCCTGTCAACAAAGAGTAATAATGATAGTGAGTTTTTTATGCATAGTTTGATAGGTTTTGTAAGGAAAATGGCACTGAAAGACATAAGAAAACATCATGTACCCCTCAACAGAATGGAATTGTAGAACAAATGAATAGAACGGTGATGGAGAGAGTTAGGAGTATGCTTAGTGAAGATGGATTAGAGAAGAAGTTATGGATAGAAGTGGTTGTGACTACATGTTACTTGATTAACAAATCTCCACATCATATCTTTTGTGTAAGACTCCTATGGAGGTCTGGATGGGAAATAAGTCCTCGCTTCAACGTATGTGCAAGCTAATGATGGTCTCTCATAATGCATTAGTGGCAATACAAACATGGAAAAAAAACAATATGTTAACTTGGAGGGATTATTCAAGGTACTTTTACAATGAATTTGAATACGGTGTAAGAATATGAAACATATGAAATTCAATTAGCTTTCTGAATATATATAACTTTTATTCATATAAATTGTTAATAACTATGTGAAATTTGGTTTTTCTAACAATGGTATGTTATTCTTCCAGCAAAATATAAGGTGTATGTCTTTGTTCATGCAATTGTTGAGTACCTTAATCATGAAATTTCATTCCAAAAACTTGTATACTTGTAGACAACTTGTTGTTCTAGTGTGGTTTATTTTTTGGAAATTTATAATATTAATTTTATATTTTTTAAAAATTATAAGAATCATATTATCCTTGAAATTACAACGCCTTTTGTTCGTGTAGGATAAGAAGGTCTTAACATGATCAAAATATTTTTTTTTTCTTTAGATCGTATATATTTGTTTCCTCTAGTGTGGCATATAACTCATTTTATAAAAGGTTAAGATGATAAAAAGTTATATAAGAAATAAGAGGTATGTATTCTAGGATTTTGATATCTGCGAAGACAAAAATAGATTACAAATAGTAAACAATATTAATTAATTATATATATATATATATATATATA
>JZKD02S1834550.1:58996-70254 GCA_000966675.3 Picea glauca | reverse complement strand
GTGAAAATGTGTGTGTGTGTGTGTGTGTGTGTGTGTGTGTGTGTGTGTGGGCAAGAAGGCGATGACGAAAACAGTTTAACCACACCACTAATGACGAATGCAAGCACGCAGTCCAGGCAATAGGAAACTATGACTCCACGCACTGGCATAAGGGAAACTGGGCGAAACATGTGTAGAACAACAAGGAGGAACAACTACTGGCGAAACACGCGTAGAACAACAAGGAGGAACAACTACTGGAGAAACACGCGTAGAACAACAAGGAGGAACGACTACCCGCTCGACGCAAACATGACAAGCCTAGAAGCTAAGGGACAACATCCCCCTCCCATCACAATGGCCTTGACGAACAAGACTAGAATCTCAAGGCGTGCGAACCAAATGCATGAAGGCATTCCATCCATGCACCAAAAGAAACTTACAACGCTCGACAATACTCACACAGAACGCACTGACTCTGGCCAAGTTCTCATTCGTCGCTATCCAATAGGGTGTGCCATGATCCCCTCATCAGGAATCATGTCATCCCTAGGTGATATATGTGTCAATAAACTTGGTGCCACACATCCTATCTGGACTAAGGACTCTAGATAACTCTAACGTGCTAGGAGTTGAAAGCTGAAAAGAAGGCTACACACATACCCCAAGCAACGGGTCCCCCAGATGCAATATGACTACAATCAAGGAAAGGCATGAGCTTAAACACGACCTCGTCAAGAACCCAACCCCTTTTTCAAGTCTAAACTGGTCAATACTTACGATCTAAATTAGCGTTAAATATAGATCTAATTTAACCAGTCTAAAATACAAATAGTTAGTGATTTACAAACCTAACTTAACATGAAATACAAAATTAATTTAGAGAGTCTAATTTACCAAATTAAACAATAACTATATATCGAATTAACTTAATCACATATCTAAATTAGCAAGTCTAAATGACTACTAGTCAATAATGTGCAAGGTTAAATAAACCTTAAGTGCAATCTAATTTGCAAGTCTAAATGACATTTTAGACAACAATTACAAATCAATCTACCATTAATACAATCTAACTCAGCAACTAACAATTGTATAACACATTAACAACAAGACAAGTTATACATTACAAGATATAAATGCCATATAATTCAAGCTACACGTTACCAGAAAAGTCGCTATACATTCAATGAGAATTAATGCCATATACATTCAATGAGATTTACTGCCATATGCATTCAATGGCATTTAATGTCAAATTCGTCTAATGAGATTTAATTGTTATATGCCTGATCATATTTAATGTCATTCAGAGATTCAATGCACTTGATGCCATTGTTAAATGATATCCTACAACCATAACTATCATTGCTAATTAAAAATAGATGGAAGTTTTCCAGAACCATAATGCCAATTATTAATGTTGTCAGGAAAAAGTAAAAAAAAAACTCAGGGGTAAGAACGTCGAAGCAATTAGTTAGTTGTCTAGTAAAAATTTATAAATTCATTGTCATCAACACAGACTCAATTAATGGGTTGTCTAACATACAGGGAAGATATCGTTGTCTAAAAATATATGGTTTTTAAGTGAAAACAGAAACAAGATTTTAACTGGAAAATTGGCATTGTTCACTGTCTAATTAATGATTTAATCAAATATAAACTCTAGCTAATTGTTGTCATGTGGTTAGCGGTTGTAAATTCGGGATTACTGCCCACGCCACAATTCGCTACCCACCAACAACGCTACCTAAAACCCAATCTCTATCCAATGATATCAGCAGTTACATCCATACCCATTCTCAAAATGCAGAGGTAATTATAATCCAGCGTGTAATTAAGTTGGTGTCCTGTTGAAGGAAAATGAAACTAAATCCAATTTCCGACATGTCAATGTAAAATCACAGTCAAGGGGGTAAAATCATAGTCTTTGTAAGTAACTGTAAAATCGCAGGCTTGGTAAGTAAATGTAAAATCGCAGGCTTGGTAAGTAAATGTAAAATCGCAGTCTTGGTGAGTAAATGTAAAATCACAGTCTATGTAAGTAAATGTAAAATCACAGTCAATGTAAGTAAATGTAAAATCCAAGTGAAGTAAAAAAAATGCAGAGCAATAAGTTCAGGCATTGAAAATGCCTTCATCGTAGCAAAATGTTGAGAATAAAGGCCAGTTAGATGTAGGAAGAAGCCTGACAAAAATCGCCCTCACAGAGATTAACATGCAAACAAAATCGTCATCCCAACAAAGCAGTCTCAATCGACTTCACACATTATAGTGAAGAGGTAAAACCCAAGCAGAGAATATTGCCCTTAAAAAAACACAGCACAGAGTTAAGTAGTCAGGGAGGTAATACAACGCAGAGCTATAATTTTCAGCAACATTTAAAAAAAAATGCAGAGTTAAGTCGTAGAGCAAGGCAAACTAGAAGTAAGGAAAAACTAACAATAAATTGTCAGGAGAAGCATTAGAACTTAGCCTTGAATGATTACTAGGGAGGGCATTAAACACAGGGATCAACGCAAGGGTCATAAGTGGTTCGTTGTGGGAAGAAAAAACACCACAGGTGCAAGACAATTACTCAACCAGGAACAATCAACAGGGTTAGAAGGTTGGGAAGAAACATCCTTCGTTCATCATCCATGCACAGAAAAGAAGGGCGTTTAGATCTATAGGTCTATTAACATCAAAGTGACGATCGTCGATCTGGCTCCTAGTCGACTACTCAGGCGTGGACTGATGAGCTAGGGATGAAGGCGAAGAAAAAGTGCAAACTCATCACAAAGAAATAAAACCATGGGACGGTCACAACATGCAGGGAATCGAAAGCCCAGGGAATCAATCAACAACGAGCTTAAGGCTGTGGGGGAGATTCAATTATCAATTAAAATGATGGGTCAATAATTTTTTTTACATAATTAAATTACAGAAATAAAAGCGTAAAGTATACTAATAGTCTACCCTGCAGAAATAAAGGAATCATATCGTAGCCCAAGTCACATGCTCTGAGTTATTTTCTTGCACGCTCCATGAAGCTCTCGCTTTCCGACCGATGAGACTTCATCGGTACCTCCCAGCCAATGCTAGGGGTACTCTTCCTCCCCCTTAGCCCCCCAAGCCGCAAAGGGGCCATGCACACTAAAACAGAGATAAGCTAGCTCCCAACTCGCCTCGCAAGGCCAAGCTACCACTCCTCACCGAGTTGGGTATCCCAACTCCCACAAGCTAAGTCAATTAAGTCTAAAATTTTGTAGTGTAACATTACGCGTAACAGAAAAGATCCATCATCCTTCTCCTCCCTCCATTATATAGAGTTCCCAAGTCCTTTATTTTCCCACATTCCCATTTAATTTATTTTTCAACAATTTAATTCATAAAATCCTCCCCGTACTTGTATGACCCATCCCCTTCATTGCACCATAAATTAATTTCATTAATTAATTAATTACTCCTATTTCCCTCACCCACCTAAAGGAACTCCTAGAATCGCTCCTAGGTGTCCCCATATTCCCTTACAAGTTTTAATGACTTCCCCCCTTACTAATTTACTAGTTGAGTTTAATTTAGAAAGTTCCTAAATTCTAGATACCTTACTAAGTTAGACTTTCTGCTTTTTCCTTGTGTATCCCCTTTCTTTTTATGTTTCCCACTTTTTCCTAGTTTCCTAATTCTTTTAGATACCCCTCTTTCCCTTTTATTTAAAACTCAAATTGGCATGTGTATAAAATTAACTTTTTCCCCTTTTCCTTTTTAAATAAAAAAAATATTATTAGCATAGTGACAAAACATCATTTCCATTTTTCCCCCTTTTAAATTTTTATCCCTAAAATAACTTTTTTTATATAAAATAAAATAATTATTTACCCACTTCTCGACACATGATTAAAGATGATTATCATTTTTATTTATTTATTTTTATTCTTATTCTTATATAAATAGATTAAAAAAAATTATCACTTAGACCTAGACTTTATTGTCCTAGGCTGGATGACATTTTATTAGGTGAAATGTTTTAAATATTTCTTATCACGTTATTCATCCGAATGCCATCTAGGTTTATCCATTTATTAATTAACAACACGATGTGCCCTTTAGGACGCACTAGGTGATCCAAGGGTGTCACTCGCCTCATTTTTTTTCCCTTGTGTGACGTGCCCTTCAAGACGCACTACGTGCTCCAAGGGTGCCACTCGCCTCTTTCCATTTTTCTTGTGTGACGTGCCCTTCAAGACGCACTACGTGATCCAAGGGTGCCACTCGCCTCTTGACTGACTTGGTAGATATCAAAAACCCCTGGAGTCAATACTCCACCAAGTGATCTTGTGGGAAACTAAGGGCTTCTAAGGAATAAGGCCCCTGCCTTATTGCACACCCCATAGAATCATCGTGAGCGACTGTCGCAGTCGACCCTCATGACATCCTAGGTCTTCTCGAACTAGGTAATCGTTAACCTACAATTCAAGCCATGGCGAGAGTGCTAGTAGGATGTGGCAGGGTTGTTGTCCACACCTCTCCCTCAACATCTCTGGTAGTCGTGTGTGACCCCTCTACTCCACATGTGAGTCTAGTCGACAAGCTATCGTCAGCCTACATCATCAACGAATCGTGTAAGATATAGTATCCATAATCATATCATCTAATCAAATGCACAAATTTCATATATACAACAATCAAACCCCCAATAGACCACTCCCCAACTCGATCCGGAGTCCAAGGGGTTTCATCGATGCCTCTGCATCCTCGAGGCCCAAAATCCTGCACACTTAGGAAAACTGAGTCAACGACACCTGTTTATGTCAATATAGCAAAATAACATGTCATCAATTCATAACGCCTTATAATCATAATCAAATGCCCAATAGTATAATAATCTGGATCACTTGCAAGAAAGTGTCCTCAAAGAATAAGTTCGCTCAATGCGCGCAAGAGAGGGATGTTACATACACCCCCTCTTGGTCTAAAATTTGTACCGAAGTTTCATAGTATATAAGTGCTGAAATAATGTGTATCACTATAACATAAGTCTATCTATCAAACAAAAATGGAAACGGTTGGCGCATATCATATGTGTCCTCCCGTGTCGTCGAGTGCGGACTATAGTTGTCCCACTGGACCTTGACCTAAACTACTGTTTGACGTCGTAGTTGTTGAATGCGATTATCCGGGATGCAAATCGGATCAGCCATGAGTGCCCCCTCATCCGATACCTACAAGGAGCTCATGTCAATAACATGTGTAGGATCACTAATATAATGTCTCAAAACAAATACATGAAAAACATCGTGCATACGCCTCAAAGAATCAGGCAAGGCTAGTCGATAGGCCATGGGCCCCTTTCTTTCCACGATCTTGAAAGGTCCCATGAACCTTGGTGAGAGTTTATCTCCCCTTCCAAACTTTATTGAACTCTTATGCGGTTTTACCCGCAAGAAGGATCGATCGTCAAATTTGTAACTACGGTCGACACGGTGCGCATCAGCATAACTCTTCTGCCGATCCTGCACTTCTTTAATCCTTTGTCTTATCATTTGCATTTTCTCTTCCATTTCTTGGATCACTTCTGGTCCCACCAGGAACCTATCCTCAAGTCGATCCCAACTCAAAGGCGTCTGACACAGTCGCCCATACAGGAACTCGAAAGGCACCATCTTAATGGTGCTTTGGTAACTGTTGTTATAAGCAAATTTTACTAGTGGAAAGAATTATTCCCAACACTTTTGTTGGTCCATCACGTACATGCACAACATGTCCTCTAAGGTCTGGTTCATTCATTCGGTCTTCTCGTCATTCTCCAGGTGATACGCAGTACTAAATTTAAGATGGGTTCCTGAGGCCTCTTGGAAACTAGTCCAAAATCGTCCAGTAAACATTGATCCTCAATCGGATATAATCATCTTAGGCACACCATGCATCCTCACAATCTCACTGATGAAAAATCTAGCTATGTCAGGTGCCTGATACGTCGTACACACAGGATTAAAATGAGCACTCTTCGTCAGAGTATCGACTACTACGAAAATTGAGTCGTGTCTCCTTGCCATCAGTGGCAATAAAAAAATAAAATCCATCGAAATGACCTCCCATTTCAATTCCAGAATAGCATGTGGTTGTATTAATCCTATTGGATGTATATGTTCATCCCTTACCTGCTGACATTCTAGGCATCTGGCCACATAATTGACTATGGCTTCCTTCATTCCTTTCCAAAAGAATAAGGGTTTAAGGTTTGCCCTCAACTTCGTGGCTCCCGGGTAAGCCATGTATACTGCTCTATGAGCCTCGTTTAGGATCAAGCTCCTCAATTCATCGTTCGGTGGTACATAAATCCAATTTTTAAACCTCAACAATCCATCGTCATCAAATGTAAATCCTTCAAATCTTGGTACCATCATTATGTTTTGTTCGATAAAATCCTTGACCTATTTGTACCAGTCTTCGTCACGTTGTAAAGTTAGAATATTTTCACGTAGATTCATCTGAAGAGGAAACACCGAAAAGATGTGTGGTCTCCGACTCAATGCATCGGCCACTCAGTTCATGGTTCCTTTTATGTAAGAAATCTCAAAATCATACTCGCTAAACATTTTTGATCAATGCCATTGTCGTGCGTTCAGGTCGCTTTGCGTAAATATTTGTTGTAGTCCACAGTGGTTCATCCTTAGTTCAAATTTTCATCCAACTAGGTAGTGTCTCCAAACCTTCAAGGCATAAACAATGGATAACAACTCCAAATCGTGTGTTGCATAGTTCTCCTTGTGCCTTCTCAGTTTCCTCGAGATGTAGGCGATCACTCGACCATCTTGCATCAAGACTCCACCTAATCCTTCCTTGGATGCATCAGTGCATACCAAGAAGTATGCATCCATGTCAGGGACCTTTAGTATCGGTGTTTTTTTCAACAGCTCTCTGAGCCTCTCAAATGCTTCCGTGCATTTTTCAGTCCAAACAAACTTCTTGTTCTTCTTCTGCAATTTCGTGATCAGATTTTCTATCTTCGAAAATCCCTCGATGAACTGTCAATAGTATCCTGCTAAACCCATGAAGCTATGCACTTCCGAGACATTCATCAACGCAGGCCATTCCATAATAGCCTCAACCTTTGTTGGATCCATGGCAACACCTTCGTTAGAGATGACATGCTCTAAGTAGTGAATCTCTAAAGGTCGAGTAGTGAATGCTCTAAAGGTCCCATGCCAGGGACCTTTAGTATCGGTGTCATTGTCAACAGCTCCTTGACCCTCCGAAATGATTCTACGCATTTCTCGGTCCAAACAAACCTCTTGCTCTTCTTCTGCAATCCCGTGATCGGATTTTCTATCTTCGAAAATCCCTCTATGAACCATCGATAGTATCCTTCTAAACCCATGAAGCTACGTACTTCTAGGACATTCGTCGGCGTAGGCCATTTCATAATAGCCTCGACCTTTGTTGTATCCACAGTGATACCTTTTCCAGGGATGACATGCCCTAAGTAGTGAATCCTCGATTGATAAAACGAGCATTTGGACAACTTCCCATATAATTTGTTCTCTCGCAGACAATATAGTACCAAGCGCAAGTGCTTGTCATGCTCCTCCGTCATCCGAGAGTAAATCAAAATATCATCAATGAATACTTGGACGAACTTGTCCAACTAATCGTGGAACACATCATTCATCAAACTCATAAATACCCCTGGGAAGTTTGTCAGTCCAAACAATAAAATAGTAAACACGTAATGTCAAAACCTCATCTTAAAGGCGGTCTTAGGGACGTCATCCTCCTTGATTCCTAACTGGTGATACCCTGATCACAAATCGATCTTGGAGAATATCGTCAGCCCTTTCATCTGATCGAACAAATCATCAATCCTCAGCAATAGATATTGATTCTTGATCGTTGCCTTTTTCAATTGATGATAGTCAATGCAAAGCCTCCACAACCCATCCTTCTTTCGTATGAAAATAACAGGTGCACCCCACAGTGACACACTTGGACGTATCAGTCCCAGGTCTAGAAACTCCTTCAGTTGCATTCTCAACTCTTATAACTCTGAGGTCGACATGCTATAAGGCATTCTTGCTATCAATTCAATCCTCGGTTTTAGGTCTATGGTAAACTCCAATTCCCTCTCCGGTGAAATTCTAGGTAACTCCTCCAGAAAGACGTCTGCAAACTCTCCCACCACCAGAATGTGTTCTAGACCTTCTGCTACTTCCTTTTCATTTAATGTAAGGATCACATAAATCTTACATCCCTTACGCATGCTCTTCTGTAGCTGCAAGGAAGAGATGAACCTCAAGGAAACTCCCTGGTTCTATCCTACAATCATGCGTCTGTGTCCCTCATCATCAACCAAGCTCAACCGTTTCGTCTTACAGTTGAGTATTGCCTCATGCGATTCCAACCAGTCCATATCGATCATGACATCATAAGATCCTAATATCGTGATGTACAGGTTGGCCCTGGTGAAAAACTCTCCCAGGTGGAGGGTATAGCCCGTAACCTTTATTCCAACCTTCTGTTTGGCTCTCGAATCCATCTCTACGAAGATAAACTCATCTTGTTCGACTACCTTGCCCAAATCTCCCATGGTAGTGGGTTTGGCTGATCCAAACACTCTAGTCCTCTCCACTGGGCAGTCGCGCTGGTAGTGTGGCTCCCCACACGTCCAACACCCCTTATTTGGTCCAGTACTCCTGGTACCTCAAGTAGAAGATGACAGCCCACCAGCCTAGAATCCTTGTATTTTATGTTGAACATGCCTAAACTGTTGTTGTTGCGGTCGACATTGTTGCTGATGCGGTGGTCCTCGGTAAGGAGTCTGTTGTTGAAGCATTGTCCACCGAGGTGTAGTGAAAGTGGATCCCCTCTGGAAGCCATGATATCCCATCATATGTATGGTTGGTGTCTGATGTTGTTGTGCACCAGATGACACCTACCTTGCTTGTCTTGCTGGAGTCATGCTCTGACCCCCGCTGATAAGATCCTCCTCTGCTATGAGGGCTTTTTGGACGGCATCATGCAAGGTCTGCGGCATCAGAATCCTAACCTTTGCATGTATGTTTCCATTAAGGCCGAACAAGAACATGTTGACCTTAAGTTTCTCAGTATTAATATGCAGCGCATACCGAAGAAACTCCATAAAACGGGCCTCGTACTCAGGCACTGTACGGCCGCCCTGTCGTAAGGCGTTGAACTCGTTGAGATGACGCTCAATGAATTCCTCTGATAGGTATCTCTCTCGGAACCATTCCTCGAAAAGTTCCCATGACACATCTTAGAAGGCCATGTTCAGTTGCAGCAGGAGTGTCTTCCACCATAGAAGAGTGCTCCCATTCAATTGAAAGACCACCATGCGGACCTTGATGTTGGAGGTATAGTCGCGAAGTGCAAAGCACATCACCATATTCTCCAACCATGCCTTAGTGGCCACATTGTCCAGGGCACCAAAGAACTCAAGAAATTTGACCTTCTCGAGTTCGCGGTGAATGCTACCAGTACCAACCAGAGCGTGCGGTGGACCCTCAAGGGGTGTCGGCGCCCTGTCTTCATCTCTGTCCAAACGTCTGATCAATTCCTCAAACATCCATTGAAAATACCTCATCATCCCAACCACTTCACCCACCGCTATCTTCTCCTATCTGACAACTTGTTCGTCTCCCTGGGGGTTGGACCCCTCAGGCATGGATGCTGCTGGAGGCATCACGCCTCCTCCCCTAGCACCCCATTGTCTGCCTCCACGGCGTCCTCTAACAATGATTACCTGCATGAATACAAGTCAAATTAATTAGCAACATTATAATCAAATCCCATATCAACAAAATCTGTAGTGATCCCAAGTAGCGGGTTGAACCCGCTTTGATACCATGTTTAATGACCCCATCATTACGACTACAAGCGAAGCAAAAGTGAAAAAAAAAATGTTTTTGGGCAAGAAGGCAACGACAACAATAGTTTAAACACACCATTGACGAAGAATGCAAGCACGCAGTCTAGGCAATAGGAAACTATGACTCCACTCACTGGCATAAGGGAAACTAGGTGAAACATGCGTAGAACAACAAGGAGGAACGACTACCGGTGAAACATGCGTAGAACAACAAGGAGGAACGACTACCTGCCCGACGCAAACAAGACACACCTACAAGCTAAGGGATAATATCCCCCTTTCGACACAATAGCCTTGATGAACAGTACTAGAACCTTGAGGCACGCAAACCAAACGCATGAAGGTGTTCCACCCATGCCCCAAAAGAAACTTACAACGCTCAACAACACTCACACAGAACACACCAAATCTGGCCAAGTTCTCATTCGCCGCTATCCAATAGGGTGCACCATGATCCCCTCATTAGGAATCATACCGTCCCTAGGTGATAGGTCCGTCAATAACCTTGGCACCACACATCTTATCTGGACTAAGGACTCTAGATAACTCTGACGCGCTAGGAGCCAAAAAATGACAAGAAGGCTACACACATACCTCAAGCAACGGGTTGCCCAAACGCAAGATGACTACAATAAAGGAAAGGCACGAGGTTAAACATGACCTTGTCAACAAACCAACCCCTTTAATACAAATAGTCAGTGATTTACAAACCTAACTTAACATGAAATACAAATCTAATTTAGAGAGTCTAATTTACCAAATTAAACAATAACTATATATCGAATTAACTTAATCACATATCTAAATTAGCAAGTCTAAATGACTACTAGTCAATAATGTGCAAGGCTAAATAAACCTTAAGTGTAATATAATTCACAAGTCTAAATGACAATTTAGACAACAATTACAAATCAATCTACCATTAATACAATCTAACTCAGCAATTAACAATTGTATAACACATTAACAACAAGACAAGTTGTACATTACAAGCTATAAATGCCATATAATTCAAGCTATACGTTACCAAAAAATTCGCTATACATTCAATGAGAATTAATGCCATATACATTCAATGAGATTTACTACCATATGCATTCAATGAGATTTAATGCCAAATTCGTCTAATGAGATTTAATTGCTATATGTCTGATCATATTTAATGTCATTCAGAGCCATTCAATGCACTTGATGCCATTGTTAAACGATATCCTACAACCATAATTATCATTGCTAATTAAAAATAGAGGGAAGTTGTCCAAAACCATAATGCCAATTATTAATTCTGTCAGGAAAAAGTAAAAAAAAAAACTCACGGGAAAGAACTTCGAAGCAATTAGTTAGTTGTCTATTAAAAATTTCTAAATTCATTGTCATCAACGCAGAATCAATTAATGGGTTGTCTAACATA
>JZKD02S1834550.1:38878-51471 GCA_000966675.3 Picea glauca | reverse complement strand
TTTATTAATTAAAAAGGGAAAAGGGAAAAAGTTAATTTATACACATGCCAATTTGAGTTCTAAATGAAAAGGGGAAAGAGGGAAATCTAAAATATTTAGGAAACTAGGAAAAGAGAGAAACATAAAAAGAAAAGGGAAACACAAGGGGAAAAGCAAAAAGTCAAACTTAGTAAGGTATATAGCATTTAAGATCTTTCTAATTTAAATTGAACTAGCAATTTAATAATGGGGAAAGTCATTAACACCAGTAAGGGAATTCAGGGACACCTAGGAGCGATTCTAGGAGTGACTCTAGGTGGGTGAGGGAAATAGAGGTAATTAATTAATTAAAGAAATTAATTTGAGGAATGAAGGGGATGTGTGACACTTGTACGGGGAGGATTTTTAGGATTTAATTTATTAAACATTAATTTAAATGGGATTTTGGAAAGGTAAAGGAGTTGGAAACTCTATATAATGGAGGGAGGAGAAGAAGGAAGGATCTCTTATGTTTGTGTAATGTTACGCTGCAGAAATCTATACTTGGCTGACTTAGCTTGTGGGAGTTGGGACACCCAGCGCGGTGAGGAGTGGTAGCTCAGCCTTGCGAGGTGAGCTGGGAGCTAGATGAATCTCTAGATAGTGTGTGTGGACCCTTTGCGGCTCAGGGGTCTAAGGGGGAAGAAGAGTACCCATAGCATTGATTGGGAGGTACCGGTAAAGTCTCATCGGTCGGCAAGCGGGAGTTGCATGGAGTGTGTGGGACATCAACTCAGAGCGGGTGATTGGGCAATGGTACGCCTTCTTTATTTCTGCATGGTATAATGTTAGTATGAATTATGTTTTCAGTTATGTATGCTTATATCAAGTAAAGAATATGTTATTCTTAGCGTTCTAGTTGATGACTGAATTTCCCATAGCCTTAGCGAGATGATTGATTAATTTCCCATGGCCTTCGATTCCCAGCATGTCTTGCCCATCTTGTGGTTTGTTATTGTGTTTGATTGCGGTCTACTTTGCCTTCATCCCTAGCTCATCAGTGTACGCCTGAGAAATCGGCCAGGAGCCTGATCTACGGTCATCGCTTTGACATTAATAGACCTATGGATCTCAACGCCCTGTCAGTCGTCCACCTCTAATGTTTTTCCTTGGTTGATGGTTCCCTTGTGCCCTGATGCATTTATTTAACCCTGCAATGTGATTGTCGGCGAAGTTTTTCCTTAAACTTGGCATGCTTATATCTCGTCGTTATCTCGTTTTTGTTTTTACCCCACTTTTATATCTTGATGGATCCTTGACCCTGCGTTTTAATCTTGGACAATTGATAACTCTACGTTTTGTTCTGAAGGATAATTTTAACACTGCGTTTTTTTATTCTTGGTTAAGTTATAATATGCGTTGTATAATTGGTATCCCAGGCAAATGAAAATGATTTTATCACTGTCTATGTTCCTTGTTGTTACCACGTTTTTATAAATCCTTGCTTTTACCACGATTTTATAAATCCTTGTTGTTACCATGATTATAATTCCTTTTGTTCTATGTTTTGCTTGAATTATAACTCTGTGTCCCCACTGTTGCCACGGTTCATCACCACGAATTTAATACTCAGAATTTTTATTCCCACTATTTGACTGTCACAAATTTTTAATTACATAGGTTTTTACCAAACTTAACGCCCATGATGTGTTGCTCCCAACCATTTGTTGAGTGGCTATTAACACCCATGATTTTTTCTTGAAAACGTTGACTGTGTTGCTGTAGAAATCACCCACGAATTTAGCCTTTTAAATCATAAATTCACTTGTTGGAATGACCCCAGTTTTGGTAAATGAAAATCGACTGTGTGCATGTTGAATTCGCCCATGAATTTAGCCTTTTAAATCATAAATTCACTTGTCGGAATGACCAAGGTTTTGGTAAATAAAAATTGATTGTGTGCATGTTGAATTCGCCCACCTTTTTTTTGCTACTCAATTCATAACTGACTTGCAGTAATGACCATGATTTTTCCTTCAAATTGTGACTACGTTTTCCCTTGACTAATGGACTGTGTTGATGTTGTTGGGATACGTTTGCCTTTAATTGTTGAGTTTTTGTCGACTGGGCACGATTGGCCACCATTTGGGCAATGCGTTTTTGCTAACTTAGCCACAGCGAATTAAATGGATAACAGTTAGTTAAATGCCTTACTACTGCTAGATTCATTGTTATGTAATGGTCACATTAATTGCCTTGATTTTTTCCAGCAAATAAAATGGATAACAATTAGTTAAATTCCTTGTTATTGCTAGATTCGTTGTTATGTAATGGTCATATTAATTTCCAGAACAATTGCTACAGCAATGTAAATGGCCAGCAGATTCATTCTTTGGATTAAATGCCACAGTTAGTTAAATGTTAACTAACACCTTAAATGCCTTGTTATTGCTATATTACTTGTTATGAAAACAGTCATGTAAACTACCGTGTTAATGCACTTTTAATTGTCGTGTTAATGGTCATGTAATTGCCCTGTTATTTCTATATTAATTGTTAAGTAACCACTATGTTAATTTTCTCGCTAAATTGCTCTAGCCCTCCTAATAGTTAGTAGTTTCCTTCTAATATTATTAGATAGCTAGTATTGTTAGTTCGGTCAATATAACTAGACTACATGATGAGATTTAATTGTTCATAAGTGTTATAATAATAGATTTCTACCTTAAGATTGTTAATGTTGTTATTTAAGTTAATGACTAGTTGTAACTTAGACGTGCCTCATCTAGAATGGAAACTCATGTTAAAAGCGATTGTAATCATTTACTAGATTAGACTGGGTGATTGGTTGGGTGAGGAAGATGTCGTGTATTATCTTGTGACATCTCGTGTCTTTGTCCTCTGACGTTTCGTCGACCATTTGTTGGGCTATGGGTGTGGTTTTCCTCTCAGTATTCGGTTTCTAGCACGTCGGATTATCTAGATTCCTTGGTCCAGATAGGATGCATTGCGCCAAGGTTATTGACGCATCTATCACTTGGGAAGGGCATGATACCTGATGAGGGGATCATGGTGCGCATTGGGGGATAGTGGTGAACGAGATCTTGGCCAGAGTAGGTGCTCTTGTGTGAGTGTTGATGAGCGTGCAAGTTTCTCTTGGTGCAAGGGTCGAACACCTTCAGGCGTTAGGTCCATGCACCTTGAGGTTCTAGTCCTTGTTCATCTAGGCCATGATGTCGAGACTGGGATGTTGTCCATTAGCTTGTAGACGTGGTTGTGTTATGTCGGGCGGGTAGTCATCCTCCTTGTTATTATGCGCATGTTTTTCCAGTTTTCTTGTGCCTGTGTGTGGTGTCATAGTGACCGGTTGTCTAGACTATGTGCTTGTGTTCGTCGTCAGTGGTGTGGTTAAACTATTGTCATCGTCGCCTCTTGCCTCTTAACTTCTAAAAAAAAAATGAGATAACGATGAGATATAAGCATGCCAAGTTTAAGGAAAAACTTCGTTGACAATCACATTGCAAGGTTAAATAAACACATCAGGGCATAAGGGAACCATTAGCCAAGGACAAACATCAAAGGTGGATGGATGACAAGAATGTCCTTCACCCATCATCCACGCACAGAAAAGCAGGGCGTTGAGATCCATAGGTCTATTAATGCCAAAGCGACGACCATAGATCAGGCTCTTGGTTGACTGCTCAGGCACGGACTGATGAGCTAGGGACAAAGGCAAAGTAGACCGCAATCAAACACAACAAAGAACAACAGGACGATCAAGACATGCCAGGAATCGAAGGCCATGGGAAATCAATCAATCATCCCGCTAAGGCTATGGGAAATTCAGTCATCAACTAGAATGCTAATACTAACATATTCTTTACTTGATATAAGCATACAAAACTAAAAACATAATTCATACTAACATTCTACCATGCAGAAATAAAGAAGGCGTATCGTTTCCCAATCTCCCGCTCTGAGTTGATGTCCAGCGCAGTCCATGCAACTCCCGCTTACTGACCAATGAGACTTCACCGGTACCTCCCAACCAACGCTAGGGGTACTTTTCTTCCCCCTTAGCCCCCTGAGCTGCAAAGGGACCACACACACTATTCGGAGATTCAGCTAGCTCCCAGCTCACCTAGCAAGGTCGAGCTACCACTCCTCACTGAGCTAGGTGTCCCAACTCCCACAAGCTAAGTCATTCAAGTATAGATTTTTGCAACGTAACGTTACGCAAATAGAAGAGATCCTTCCTCCTTCTCCTCCCTCCATTATATAGAGTTTCCAACTCCTTTACCTTTCCAAAATCCCATTTAAATTAATGTTTAATAAATTAAATCCTAAAAATCATCCCCGTACAAGTGTCACCCATCCCCTTCATTCCTCCATAAATTGATTTCTTTAATTAATTAATTACCCCTATTTCCTCACCCACCTAGAGTCACTCCTAGAATCACTCCTAGGTGTCCCCAAATTCCCTTACTGATTTTAATGACTTTCCCCATTATTAAATTGCTAGTTCAGTTTAAATTAGAAAGCTCTTAAATGCTAGATACCTTACTAAGTTTGACTTTCTGCTTTTCCCCTTGTGTTTCCCTTTTCTTTTTATATTTCCCTCTTTTCCTAGTTTCCTAAATATTTTAGATTTTCCTCTTTCCCCTTTTCATTTAGAACTCAAATTGGCAGGTGTATAAATTAACTTTTTCCCTTTTCCCTTTTTAATTAATAAATTTTAAATTATCATAAAACAATAAAACAATTAATTCCCTTTTTAAATTTTCTTCCAACAGATTTTTATGAATCAATTAAATTTCTTACTCCCTTCTTGTTACAAGATTTAACGAAGATTATATTTATTATTTATTTTGTTTTTATTTTTATTTTATATATATAAATATAAATAGAAAAAAAAACTACCACTAGCATAATTTAGACCTAGACCTTAAATTTTCATGTTGGGCGACATTTTATTACTGAAATTGTTTTTAAAAATTTCTTATCACGTTATTCGTCCTAAGGCCATCTAGGTTCATTCAATTATCATTAACAATGCGACGTTCCCTTCAAGATGCACTAGGTGCTCCAAGGGTGCCACTCACCTCATCGGTTCCCTTGCGCGACGTGCCCTTCAAGATGCACTACGTGCTCCAAGGGTGCCACTCACATCATCGGTTCCCTTGCGCGATGTGCCCTTCAGGACGCACTATGTGCTTCAAGGGTGCCACTCACCTCTTTCCATTTTTGTTGCGCGACGTGCCCTTCAGGACATACCACGTGCTCCAAGGGTACCACTCACCTCTTGACTAACTTGGTAGACATCAAAAACCCCTAGAGTCAATACTCCGCTAGGTGACCTAGTGGGAGACTAAGGGCCTCTAAGGAATAAGGCCCCCGCCTTATTGTGCACCCCTTAGAATCATCGTGAGCGACTGTCGCAATCTTTCCTCATGGCATCATGGGTCCTCTTGAACTAGGTAAACGTTAATCTACAATTTGATCCACAGCGGGAGTGTTAGTAGGGTATGGCAGGGCTTCTGTCCACACCTCTCCTTCAACTTATCTGGTAGTCGTGCGTGACCCCTTTAATCCACATGTGAGTCTGGTCGGCAAGCTATCGTCAGCCTGCATCATCAAAAAATCATGTCAGAAATATATCCATATCATTCATCTAATCAGACGCACTAATATCACATATAAAACAATCAAACCCCATTAGTTCACTCCCCAACTCGATCCGAACTCCAAGGGGTTCCATCAATGCCTCTACATCCTCGAGGTCCAAAATCCTGCACACTCAGTAAAATCGAGTCAATAGCACTCGTCTATGTCAATGCAGTAAAACAACATGTCATCAACCCATAACACTTCATAATCAAAATCAAAGTTTTAATAGCATAGAATCTGGATCACTTGCGAGCAAGTGTCCTCAAAGAATACGTTCGCTTAGTGCGCAAGAGTGGGATGTTACATCTATCCAATGCTATCAGCAGTTACAGCCATACCCGTTCTCAAAATGCAAAGGTAATTATAATCCATCATGTAATTAATCTGGTGTCCCATTGAAGGAAAATGCAACTAAATCCAATTGCCGACATGTCAATGTAAAATCGCAGTCAAGGAGGTAAAATCGCAATCTTGGTAAGTAACTATAAAATCGCAGGCTTGGTAAGTAAATGTAAAATCACAGGCTTGGTAAGTAACTGTAAAATCATAGTCTTGGTGAGTAAATGTAAAATCGCAGTCTATGTAAGTAAATGTAAAATCATAGTCAATGTAAGTAAATGTAAAATCGTAGTCAAGTAAAAAAAACGCAGAGTGATAAGTTCAGGCAATGAAAACACGTTCATAGTAGAAAATAGCAGAGAATAAAGGCCAGATAGATGTAGGAATAAGCCCGGAAAAAATCACCCTCACACAGATTAACATACAAACAAAATCGTTGTCCCAACAACGCAGTCTCAATCGACTTCACACAATATAGTGCAAAAGTAAAACCCAAGCAGCGAATATTGCCATTAAAAAAACACAGCACAGAGTTAAGTAGTCGTGGAGGTAATACAACGCAGAGCTAAAATTTTTAGCAACGAGTTAAGTAGCTGGGGAGGTAATACAATGCAGAGCTAAAATTTTTAGCAACATTTAAAAAAAAAGCAGAGTTAAGTCGTAGAGAAAGGAAAACCAGAAGTAAGGAAAAACGCACAATAAATTGACAAGAGAAGCATTAGAACTCATCCTTGAATGATTACTAGGGAGGGTATTAAACGCAGGGACCAATGCAAGGGTAATAAGCGGTTCGTTGTGGGAAGAAAAATCACCAGAAGTGCAAGACAGATACTCAACCAGGAACAATCAACAGGGTTAGAAAGCTAGGCGAAAAGATCCTTCGCTCATCATCCATGCACAGAAAAGCAGGGCGTTTGGATCTATAGGTCTATTAACACCGAAGTGATGATCGTCAACCCGGTGCCTGGTCGGCTGCTCAGGTGTGGACTCATGAGCTAGAGATGAAGGAGAAGAAAAAGCGCAAACTCGTCACAAAGAAATAAAACCATAGGACGGTCACAACATGCATGGAATCGAAAGCCAAGGGAATCAATCAACAGCGAGCTTAAGGCTGTGGGGGAGATTCAATTATCAATTAAAATGTTGGGTCAATCATTTTCTTTACCCAATTAAATTACAGAACTAAAAGTGTAAAGTATACTAATAGTCTACCCTGCAGAAATAAAGGAAGCATACCGTAGCCCAAGTCACATGCTCTGAGTTGTTGTCCCGCGTGCTCCGTGTAGCTCCTACTTGCCAACCAATGAGACTTCACTGGTACCTCCCAGCCAACGCTAGGGGTACTCTTCTTCCCCCTTATCCCCCCAAGCCGCAAAGGGGCCATGCACACTAAACATAGAGCAGCTAGCTCCCAGCTCGCCTCGCAAGGACGAGCTACCACTCCTCACCGAGTTGGATATCCCAACTCCCACAAGCTAAGTCGGTCAAGTCTAAAATTCTGCAGTGTAATGTTACACATAAAAAAAATATATCCATCATCCTTCTCCTCCCTCCATTATATAGAGTTCCCAAGTCCTTTACTTTCCCAAATTCTCATTTAATTTGTTTTTCAACAATTTAATTCATAAAATCCTCCCCGTACATGTGTCACCCATCCCATTCATTGCACCACAAATTAATTTCATTAATTAATTACTCCTATTTCCCTCACCCACCTAAAAGAACTCTTAGAATTGCTCCTAGGTATCCCCATATTCACTTACAAGTTTTAATGACTTCCCCCCTTTTTAAGTTCTTAAATGCTAGATACCTTACTAAGTTATACTTTCTTCTTTTTCCTTGTGTATCCCCTTTTTTTTATGTTTCTTGTTTTTTCCTAGTTTCCTAATTCTTTTAGATTTCCCTCTTTCCATTTTATTTAAAACTCAAATTGGCAGGTGTAGAAAATTAACTTTTTCCCCTTTTCCTTTTTAATTAAAAAAAAAATTATTAGCATAGTGAAAAAACATCATTTCCCTTTTTCCCCCTTTTAAATTTGCATCCCTAAAAGATTTTTTTTTTTATAAATTAAAATAATTACTTACCCCCTTCTCGACACATGATTAAATATGATTATCATTATTATTTATTTATTTTTATTTTATTCTTATATAAATAGATTAAAAAATATATATATATCACAATTATCACTTAGACCTAGACTTTGTTTTTCTAGGTTGGGCTACAATTTATTAGGGGAAATGTTTTAAATTTTTCTTATCATGTTATTCGTCTTAAGGCCATCTAGGTTTATCCATTTATTAATTAACAAAGCGACGTTCCCTTCAGGACGCACTAGGTGCTCCAAGGGTGCCACTCACCTCATTTTGTTTCCCTTGCGCGACGTGCCCTTCACGATGCACTACGTGCTCCAAGGGTGCCACTCGTCTCTTTCCATTTTTCTTGTGCGACGTGCCCTTCAGGATGCACTATGTGCTCCAAGGGTTCCATTCGCCTCTTGACTAACTTGGTAGATATCAAAAACCTCTGGAGTCAATACTCCGCTAGGTGATCTTGTGGGAGACTAAGGGCCTCTAAGGAATAAGGCCCCTGCCTTATTGCGCGCCCCTTAGAATCATCATGAGAGACTATCGCAGTTGGCCCTCATGGCATCTGGTGTCGTCTCAAACTGGGTAATTGTTAACCTACAGTTCACGCCATGGCGGGAGTGCTAGTAGGATGTGGGAGGGTTGTTGTCCACACCTCTCCCTCAGCGTCTCTGGTAGTCGTGCGTGACCCCTCTACTCCACATGTGAGTCTGGTCGGCAAGCTATCATCAGCATGCATCATCAACAAATCATGTCAGATATAGTATCCATAATCATATCATCTAATCAGATGCACAAATGTCATATATAAAACAATCAAACCCCCAATAGACCACTCCCCGACTCGATCCGAAGTCCAAGGGGTTTCATCGATGCCTCTGCATCGAATGACCTATATGTGAAAGAGTTACTAAATGCCAAGAGGATATTGGAGGTTTTGGAAGTCAAAGGGCATGAGAGAGACCTTCAAATCTAACTATTGGCAGTAGAAAATCGAGACTTCACAAAAAAAAATAAAGTTTTAACAGAGCGAGTGACCATGTTGCAAGAAGCCATTTTGGAAGAAAAGGTTGAATGGCAAGACTTGAAGGATGCCAGGAAAATCAGGGAAGACTCCGCGGTGGAAATTAGAGAGGTGGTGAACTCTAAAACACCCAAAGTTGAAGGGAAAAGAGGTAAACAAGCATACATCCATGGAGTGAAATCAAGGGATGAAGAGAAAAGAGATTTTACAAAAAAATTCCAACACTTGGGCACAAGTCATTAGCAATTATGCTCATATGGAAAAAGAAACACACAGCCAGGCGGATGACATGAAAAGTAGAGAAAACAAGGAAATACAAGGTATGGCAACAAACATAATTATCAAAGGTGTGAGAGAGTATGGAAAAAATGAACGTACTCTCGATCTTACAAGTGAAGTTTTTAAGGACAGGCTGCTTTGGCAAGGCCGAATTTTCCAAGCATGGAGGGTGGGTAAGCCTAGTGGCGGGAGAGCTAGGCCCATAAAAGTCATAATGACAAGCATACGTGACAAGCAAATTCTCCTAGGCAAGAAGCAACTCTTGAGAGGCTCTCATTTTTTTCTAGATGATGATTTAACTATTAGACAGTAAGAGGAAAGAAGGGAAGAGTTGTTAAAGGTTAGGGCAGCAAGGGATGAGGGAAAAAGGGCATGTTTTTTCAAAGGAAAAGTTTTTATTGCCTTTTTCAGTCCTCATTCTAAAACAAGACATCAAGTTGGTAGCCAAGAAGAGACAACAATTTCACTAGCAGGAAAATATGCAACAAGGCCAGTTTGGACAAATAGGGGTGAAGACTCAACTTTGAGTCTTGTAGACCAAAACAAATAGCAATCAAATCATTCCCAAGTTTCCTTAAGTTTAGTTTGTTGGAATTGCATAGGTTATCCTTGGAGGCAGGGACCTGGGTTAGGATCAATCGCGGAAAATAGGGACATAATTTGTCTATTGGAAACACATGAGCATGAAGGGTGAAAGACACCTATGTTTGAAGAGTATGTGAAGACGGTAGTGTGGAACAAAGCAGCTGAGAATGGTAAAGGACACGGGGGTAACATGGTCTTAGTGAAGAAGAAAAAAAGGTCGTCTCATTCAGTTAGAAAGAGAAGACTCAAATAAACAATTCATTTGGTTTAAAATATCAGAAAATGGTAACATCATCAGGATTACAGAAGTTATTTTTCTCCACAAGTTTCAAAAACTTACAAAAGTAGGGGACTTGATCACAAAGACCCCTTTGCAACCTTAAAAAATGATATTGCAGCGTACTCTCAACTAAGCGAAGTCCTTATAGTGGGTGATTTCAATGCTAGGACAGCATGTCAACAAGATAGTATTCTTCGTTGTAAGGAAGAGTGCAACCCCATTTGGCTTACAGAAGAGAGAAATTATCAGTGGACAAGAGTTTCAGAGGACAAAAAAAGCTCCAACTTTGTTGGGGAACAACTACTTACTTTATGTGGGGCATTTGACTTAGTCATTTGTAATGGAGTGGCTAGATGGGTGAATTCTGGCAATTTCACCTGCAATACCTACAATGGAGCAAGTGTAGTAGACTATGAAATTTTCTCACATGGATTTTGTGAGAAAATAGAGGAAGTTGTGATTGGTGAACAATTATGGGAGTTGAAATCTGATCATAAACCGATCTATTTAAGTCTAACTTGGGTTGAACAACAACAACATGGGACAAAAAATCAGCACATCCGGCAACCTCCTTCAAAAGGTAGAATTTTGTTGACTCAAAAAAACTGTAAAACCTTCAAGATATCACTAAAGAGGTTGTTTAACAAGGATAAAATTCCATCCCAGGGCCTTCATAACCATGAGTTAACAAATTTAATCCAAAGAGCACTTACAGAATGCAAAAGAGCAAAAAACAAGAAATCTGAAACAAATTGATTTTCGGTTAATGTTTGGTTTGATGAGGAATGCAAAATAGTAAGGAAAACTTTGAAAGAGTCAAGCCATAAAGAAATAAGCATAAAATCTTACAAGCAAATTGTAAGAAATAAGAAAGTTGATTTCATGATCTCAAGGAGGGAGGAAATAATCTTCTTGGGGAAAAATAACCCCAAGTTATTTTGGAAGGAGCTTCAAATGAGAAAGAAATTGTTGGCATGTTTTACAGACATTGTAGGCTTGTCATTGATGGCAAGTACAGCAGCAAAGATGGCAGCAAACATGCAAAGGATTGTAGGGAGGTCATTGATGACAAGATCAGAGTAAGCATCGATGAAAAACAGGAACAAAGTAAGCTCAGGAGTGATTAGCGCAGAGTCGATCGCAGTGCCTAAGCTTGGGAGGAGAAGCGTCGGTGATCGTTGGATCCCATTTAAATTCCTGAAAGAAGGAGGACCATCAGATCTGATTGTAGACAAGAAGAACGCGCAGAAGAGGAGGACAGATCTCAGGTGTCAGATCTAAGCATAAGTTCCGACCATCATTGGATCAGGGAGAACTTGCACATTCATTAAAGTGCAAGGAGAAGCGGGTATACAAAATCCTAAAAGAAGGAGGACCATCCATCTACGAGCAGGACACATGGACACAGATCAACATTTCGCTGACTGGAAATTCAAAGGTATGAAATGCTCCAGCCTTTCACCTCTCGAACTCGGGATAAGAGAAATCGCGAAATAATCTCAACCGTTAGATCGAGGCCAAATATGGACCATTGATCAGGCACAACGAAGGCTCGTGGAGTTGTGAAGTCTCGATAAAATCTTGACCGTTGATCCAAGAGGGACGCATGGCAAAAGATCAGAGCATGTCAAAGACTCCATTTAGGGGTTTCGTGAATCGTGACTTGGAGAGGCAAGAAACAATACCATAGGAATGTCAAAATCACAAAATTATCTGATCCATCAGATCAAGGGTTGATTTGGACCGTTGATCCCACGCCATTTTGGAGTTTTGCGGATCGGGAGTTGGAAGCGTCAAGAACATTCACCACAGGAATGTCGAAATCGTGATTTGTGAAATCGCGAAATGATCTGAGCCGTCAGATCAAGGGTTGAATTGGACCGTTGATCCCATGCCATTTCAAAGTTTCGTGGATCGGGAGTTCGAAGCATCAAGAACATTCACCATAGGAATGCCGAAATCGTGATTTGTGAAATCGCGAAATGATCTGAGCCGTTGGTTCGAAGAGATCGTGGACCATTGATCCGACCCCCTTTGATGTATTGGAGACCGGGATTTCGGTTACCAGGAGATAGAGAAGTCAGAGACTCTCAACATCAGGAGTCCTGAAATGTCGAAAAGCGAAATCTCGAAAAGCACTTGAGGAACCTTCTTTAGTTCAGAAAATCTTGAGATCTCTCCCAGATAGGTTCAACCCGAAGGTCTCTGCTATAGAAGAACTTAATGATCTAAAAACCTTGGAGTTTGATCAACTTCTAGGAACATTGACTGTATATGAAATGAGAATAGTTAAATATAAACCCACCTCCAGAGAAGCATCATTTAAAGCAGACAAGAATGAGGATTCTGAGCCCGATGAAATTGAAGCAAAATT